>JAVIWB010001121.1:0-197205 GCA_031893035.1 Dermolepida albohirtum | reverse complement strand
CAAAATGTACACTGAGTGTACATTTTGGTTGGAATTACGAAAGTTAATGTGGAAAGGGGTTATGTATCAACCTTAGTGATTAAATATAACTTCTTTCTGTATTTTTGTTAATTCTTAAAAAACATGGCTTTTTGTTGCATTATTTTGCTAAATAAATTATTATGAATAGTAAGCCTTACACTATATGTTTTAAGAAATCGACATTTAGAAGTGAAAATACTAAAATTTTTCAACTGAGTTCTTTTTACAACCGTTTTCGTAAATAAGGGGATATTACAAATGGTTCATTAAGTGACGGAAAATAATGTTTCGATCAGCTTCAACGAATAATTGTAATTTGTTTTTAGGGTATAATATATTACGTAGTATTTTAAATTCTATTTAATAGAAATAGAGACTATTCATAAATCCTATTCGAAATTTTAAAATAGATTAATTAAAGTAGAAACAATATGCCAGTTAAATTATTTGTAGTGTCTCAGCCGTCGGCTATTCAAATAACTGGTTCGATTAATACCCACCTGATATTTCGAAAACAAAAATTGCTTTACAAAAACTACACGACTATGTTCAATGGAACGACTAAATGTCAAAAGAGTTAACCTAACACGCTGAACAATTTGAATAGTAATCAAGTTTTCAAGCGTTTCTTGAGAAAAAATTTTACATACTTGCTTATTCTAGATTGTTAGTTAAAAGCTTGCAGGCAGCTGGTAACATAATTATTAGAAATTTCTGTTGCTTTCTACTCATTTTCTTTTTACTAACTCGTTACAAGGATTTTTATGACGATACTAAATATCAGCAGCTGCTAGAATTTTTCTTATTTGTTAGACACTAGGAGCGATAGGAAAGGTGGCGGTAATAATTGTAATAATTACATATGATTTGTAACTAAAGCGCGGAACATATAAATAATAAAATCTCGATTAACGATTTCTCGAAGGTAGAATAAAATAGAAAAATAAACAAATACAATTATGTAATGATTTCATATTAGTTTATACGTGGGTGCTTCATCTCTGACCCACTCGTAATAAAAAATTTGCAAATATTTTACTTTTATTTTTCAGCATAGTTTCCATTAAGGTTAAAACATTTTTACCACCTTTTAACTATGTCATATGGTACTGCAGATTCCCCTAATGTATCCACCAAATCTTGATGAATTTGAGTTGGGGTCATCTTTATTAAACGCATTTAATCACCGCTCGTTCCTCGACACGACCCATTTTGATACTGATATGTGACTCTCTCGTCCTCGGACGTGTACTGCAGGCACACTTTAACAGATTTAGATTTGTAGGTTTGTAGCGTTAGTCTATACATAGCGGGTTACAATACGACGTCAAGATAAATAATCGTTTTGGTTTATAAATAGGTCATGGACGGACCAAAGAAATCAGTCCTCGTATAAAACTAGTATCACACGTGTTCAAATTGAACCAGGAAGTTATTACAATATTACAATAAACTGTTCTAATTTTTCAATAGAGTTTCCCTGAGTAGCATCGATTTAGAATCTTCCTCAGTAATCGCTGGCAGAAGTTTTTATTACCTGTCTGCCAAAAGATTCTTTTAACAAATTAGGACAAGGAAGATCAGAACTATATGCTGAATGTGTCTTATAGAAAGCAAACAGAACTTTATCACCTTTTTCAAAGAAGTATAGTTATGTTCTTGTTTTAGATTGAAAACAATTTGGAGAATATTTGGTAATTGATGGAATACATTTGGTAAAACCATGCAAAAATTCCAATTAGCAAAAATCTTTGAGATAAGCTTGGACTATGAAGTCAGTATATTAAGAATGATAAATTCAATTCCAAGTTATGAAATAATGTGCTTAATAATGTAGGGAAAATATGTTAAATATAAACAATTTTGATGTCGATCTTTAAAATTTTCCACTATTAAATCTTCTGGTTTATTATTATTTGACTACAATCTATTATAGGGTGAATTGGTGTCAAAACCTTTAGATAGCTTCAACGCCGGAAACTATAAAAACGTGTACAACATTGTCAGTTATGAGGAATCTTGGATTTACTCACACGAGCCAGAAAATAAACGCCAGTCGTCTGTTTGGGTGTTCCAAGGTGAAGAAAAGTCGACAAAAGTCATTCGTTCTCGAAGTGTCTACACAAAGATAGTCGCGACATTTGTCTCGAAAGCAGGTCATGTAACAACAATTTCCCCACAAGATCATAGAACTGTTACTGCCGATTGATATACAACCATTTGTTTGCCGCAAGTCATCGCCGAGCTTCGAAAAACCAATCCCGAACGATGAATTATTCTTCATCAAGACAATGCAAGCTCGCACACAGCACGCAAGACAAGTGAATTTTTAACGCGACAGAGCGTCGAATTGTTGGACCATTCTCCGTACAGTCCGGACCTAAGGGTCAACGATTTCTTTACCTTTCCGAAAATCAAGGACGGATGGTCAAAGATTCCAGTCGTCAGAAGGAGCAGTCGATGCCTTCAAAAACGTTGGCTGTACCAACAAACGAGTGGAACAACTGCTTCCAGAGTTGGATCGAGCGCATTAGTCTTCGTGGAGCATACTTTGAAAAACAATGAAGTCTTTAAAAGCTATCTGCTGTTTTATTTTTATACTATTTTATATGCAAAACTTAAAAGACACGTATTGATATGTTTTTATTTATAGGAGTATTTACATCATGTTCAAAGGTATGAAAACCTATGGTATGTGTATACGAAAGTTTTAGAGGTTTGAAAGTGTCGGATTACATCGTTTAAAAAAGATTTATATCTTATACGATTAAGTATATGCAGTTGTAAAAAAAATATATATTTCATATTTAAACAAGTTCTCCGCTAATCTACATTTGTTAGGGACATATAATTTCATTCATATATTATCTAATAAATATACGTATACAATGTAACTTTTCATGTTAAACCGACATATCCATAACATGTGCACAATACCGTCTACAATATATACATATATACATGATTTATTGTCATAATTCGTAATTACTACAAAATGCAAATTACGGAAAACGATGATGAATATGTCAGTGCGTAGGCATCATATACCAGTTGAAATTTGTGTGTCGTGTATATAGTTGATTGTTATACGTCGGTCAGACAGTAATAATCTGAATGCCTTTAGGCCAAAGTACCTGTACACGGTTTTATAATTTACTGTCTATTAAAATCTTATATATTCCATCGCTATCTCGGATCGTTTATGATTTTCATGTATATCCACTTGTTCGCATCAACCATTTGTAATGTCCGGCTTAAAAGTTTAACATGTCGCATTCCATGCTGCAATTTTAACCTGAAAGATTCATCATTTCGCAATATAAGGATAATTTTGATTCTATTAAAAGTATATTCAACCTTCCATCATTTATTTATGTAAAACTTCAATTATTCGAGGTATTTGCTAGGGGCTTAGCGTCGAGATTGTTATAATAATGTTAATTAAGCCATATCATTATAACAATAATAATAATAATTTAAAGAATATATGAAGAAAAGCATTATATTTTATAAAATGTAAATATGTCTGTATAAGAAACGAACCACCTACCGAAAATGTTTTAAAGGTAAATCAACCGTTAGCCATCAAAGTAGGCAAACCACAAACACGAATCTCATGCCTTGTTATTAGGTTGTTAGGTGTGTTATGAGTTCATGGCGAACGTTCCTCGACATAAACACACATTCAGATACACTGCAAACAAAACAAGTAACAATAAAACAGGGTATATTTCAAGGAGATGCATTAAGCGCTCTTTGATTTTGCATTGCACTTAAACCTTTATCAAACATAGTAAACACAACACAACAAGGTTATAGAAACCCATTAGTCACCTTTTGTACATGGATGGTTTAAAAATATACGCAAGCACGGACCAACAATTTCATTCGTTACTAAATATACGAGGGTAGCCGTTTATATTTCGGGAGTAGCAAACAAAAAAAAAATTTATTATCGAAAATAGTTTTATTGGTTTTCAAAATATTCTCCTTGAAAATAAATGCACTTTTGCATTCGTTTAAACCAATCCGAAAAGCATTGCTGTCACTGTGAAGGCGGTATCTGCAAAATATGAGTTTTGAATGCCTCAACTGCCTCTTCTGGCGTAGAAAACCGTTGACTACGAAATTTATTCTTCACGTGTGGGAACAAAAAGAAATCACAGGGCGCCAGATCTGGACTGTACGGCGGATGGCTCATCAATTCAATGTTTTGCCCGATCAAATATACATTGTCATGGTGGAGAATGATCCGTAGTTTTCGGTTTGTTTTCGTTATTTCTTCAAAAACTTTAGGCAAACAAATAGTTGTGTATCATTCGGAATTGCCCGTTCGACAACTCTCTAAAGGCGCGGTTGCAACATGACCGGTTTTCCCAATATATACATATACCATTTGTTTTGATGTGCTTCAGCGCGAACAACTTTTGTTGGTTTTGGCTCATCTTGGAATACCCACACAGTCGATGCTGAATATTATCGGGCTCATACGTATAGATCCACGATTCATCACCTATGACGACTTTATAAATGTTCTTTGAAGCACCGTCATTTTATTTTTTGTGCATTAATTGGCACCAATCAACACGAGTTCTTTTTGATCGGTTGTCAACTTATGTGGAACCCAACGTGAACATAGCATAGCTTCTTAATGGCTAGATGTTTATGCAGGATCTTATGCACGCTAGTGTTACTAATACCTAGAGATGCCTCAATCTCACGAAATTTATCGTCCAGAGAACGCTGTCCAAGTTTGAATTCACTATCCCAACGATATACTGTAGTTTTCGATGGTGCTTCATCACCATATAAAGAATTCAGCTCGTCGATGAATTCTTGTTGAGATAATCCACGCCGAAAGTTATGAAAAATAATTGCACGAAAATGTTCGCGAGTTAATTCCATTTTTTCGCTGACATAAAATTTTCAAGTTACTGTCAATAGTAGAAATAGCGACCGGATAATAAAACTGTCAAGATAAATATTGGGTTGGCAACTAAGTACTTTCGGTTTTTACTAATAGAGAGCGTTGCTTTATTTTTTGTATAACATATGTTAGTGCTGTACTTTACCGTTTGTCGCGTGATACTAGTCACATTGACATAACTTCAGAAGCAAGTAGAGCATGTTCTGCGTTTACGAGAGTAGTCGTTTATATTTCGGGAACTGGCAACACTGTTAGTGTTGCCTCCGATCTGATGATTGTATCGTGAATTTTGTCATTTTTGACAATATATTGGGTTGGCAACTAAGTACTTTCGGTTTTGTAGTATAAAATAAAACACTTTTTTTTTAAACAAAGAATAGTTTTTAATCAATTATATATTTTCCATTTTGCTCATTGACCTTTTGCCATTTTTCTTTCAGCTGCATGATTCCGTGCTCATAAAATTTCTGGTCCTTATAAGCAAAAAACTGAACCAGGTGCGAGTGAAGGTCATCGTCATTTGTGAAAGTTTTACCATTCAAAGAAATCTGCAAACTTCGAAATAAATGGTAATCAGATGGTGCTAGATCAGGGCTGTATGGGGGATGTGGCATCACTTTCCAGCCAAGCTCCAATAGTTTCCCACGAGTTGCCAAAGATGTGTGAGGCCTTGCATTATCTTGGTGGAAAACTACACCTTTCCGATTTGACAATTCTGGTCGGTTTTCTTTGATTGCTTCATCCAGTTTTATTAATTGTTGACAGTAAACATCAGAATTGATCGTTGGGTTCCTTGGAAGCAGCTCAAAAAACACAACACCTTTGTAATTCCACCAAAATGACAGCATGATCTTTTTTGGATGCAATTCAGCTTTCGATGTGGTTTGAGCTGGTTTATCGTGTTTGCTCCATGATCGTTTTCAAACTATGTTAATATACAGGACCCATTTTTCATCACCAGTGACGATTCTTTCTAAGAAAGGGTCGGTTTCATTTTGTCTAAGGTGAATATTGCAAAAGTTGATTCTTTGTGTTAAATGAATTTCTTTCAATTCGTGAGGTACCCAAATATCAAGCTTCTTAACTAGCCCAAGAGATTTTAAATGTTTTTCAATTGTTGTGTGCGATACATGTAGCCTTTCCGCAACCTCTCGAACAGTTATATGACGGTCCTCTTCAATTATGACTTTGATTTGGTCATCATCAACTTCAGTAGGACGACCAGAACGTTGCACATCCTTGAGGGAAAAATCTCCAGAACGGAATTTTTTATACCAATTCTGACATGTGCGCTCTGTTAAGCAATTAGCACCATAAACTTCACATATCTTTTTGTGAGCCGCAGCAGCTTTCTTTCCTTTACGGAAATAAAATAGTAAAATATGTCGAAAATGTTCGTTTCTGCACTCCATTTAAAATTTACCCACAACTAATAGCTTTAATAAAAATCACGCACTACTTGCTTCTGAAGTTACGTCAATGTGACTAGTATCACGCAACAAACGGTAAAGTACAGCACTAACATAGGTTATACAAAAAATAAAGCAACGCTCTCTATCAGAAAAAACCGAAAGTACTTAGTTGCCAACGATAGTTTCTAAATGAATCTTTTTTTTGTTTCTTTTTGAGTAATTACTCATTAGTTCTATTGTTATCTAAGTTTTTCCAAGTAATCCACTTCCTTTCGTGAATCTAGCTGCAATTGATCACCCAAACATTTCTGCGCAATGATCAAAAGGGTAACAGGTTACTATGACGTAACTACTGTTGAGATTGCCGTTTTAATCGTCGTAACAAATCTTAGCATTTAATTTGCTTAGGTCTTGTTAAACAACTTCCAATTATTGTATCGATATGCTAACGATTTCTCTGTCATGTCAATTCTTCGCTTATTAAAAATAATATCGTTAATTTTATTTATTTTCGAAGCTTTTTTTTTGATTGCGCCACAAATTGCGAGTTTATACTCCTTAGGATTTCCATCTACACACTTTATTCGCACTGGTATAACTTTAATTTTATAAATTAATCATATTTCCCTGCCACAATGGAAAACATAGCAGAATCAGAATATATCTTTTTAAAGATGGTGTTAATAGTCAAATCTCAGTCACCCTAAAAATCATTCTCATATTAATTGTTAACGTTACACTACAGAAATGCAGCATTTTATATTCCCTCAACACGATCGTATTAAAATTTGGTCAAATAAACAGGTTAAAATACCAGGTTGGTAGTCTTGGTATGTGATTGGCTTATGATCTTGGGACAGAGTCCGATAGCCCGCTATCCGGGATGGGTTTCTGTGGCCTCCCTTTCTCGTTTAAGCGAATGTTGACAGACTATGTTAAATCGCACCACGAGTTCGGGAGTAACAATAACTGAAGGTCTGTCAATGCCCCCTGTAATTAGAGTTAAGATATTGGGGGTTGCAAGGGCATGGATTATTATTATTAACAAATCAATATAATTAAATGACGGAGAAACGACAAAGAAACTAAACAGCACAAATAGTAGATCATGGTCTGTCGAAGATCCCTGTAATTGTCATTGACGGATGTAAGGGCATGAATTAATTATTATTATTAAAATAGAATAATATATTCAGATACTTGATCATAAATATACTAATATTAAATAGGCTTTTTTTTAATTTATTATCATTTTTATTTAATATCCCTTAATTGCCTTGTGTAGTCTCTTTTGGATGAGATTACTGTTCAGTCTTAATTACATTTTTCAATTTCAAAATTTCAACTAGTTCGCAAACATAAGTTATTGTTGTATTCATATTTTTTTCACTTTTATATCATATTTAGATATAACAATTTTTTCAACATTTTTTTTTCACTTTTTGCTTATAATTAGGCATAGTAATAGCTTTTTAATACTTACGAAAAGATTAATTTCATGTTTTCGATTGGGGTTTCCACGTGTCCATCTTCTTAAATTGCTTTTTGATGTATTCATAAATACAGTAATGTATGAATAATCCGAACCTCCTCTACACCAAACTCATCCATAATCCGAACAACTTAGTTGCGTAAAATGATAGCTACAATTTCAACGGTTTAATTGCGTATGTATAAACTTTGTCTTAACTTGCAAGCTGTTCTTGCATCGTCGCGTCGTATGCTTCGTTTTTTAGTATTAAAAATGGCACCAAAAAGAAACCGTTTGACGCTAATACAAAGGGTACTAGGAAAGTTTTGCAATACAGTTTTGTTTATTTAATTTCTCCAAAGTAATTTCCTTTACACTCAATACACCTCTCCATTCTTCGAAACCAATCTTTAAACCAATTCTGCCAAGTTTCACTAGGGAGTAAAGCATACTTGTTGTCCCAAGCCCGCAGAAGGTCCTCATCACTGGAAAACCGCCTCCCTTTTAGCTTCATTTCCACATGCGGGAACAGTGCAAAATCGCATGGAGCAAGAGTGTAGGGGGGGGGGGTGCTCGAGAAGTTCCAATCCTGTCGTGGTCAAATATTCGGTGCAGGCTTTGGCGCGGTGAGCATTATCGTGATGGAAGAACCAGGTGTCCATTCTTGATTTTGGCCGCAGATTCTTCATAGATCCAATGACTTTAGGCACCGTTCAGTATACCACTTAGCTGTGACTGTCTTCTGTGTGTCCACAATTCCACTCGATTTGAAAAATTCAGCTATCATTTTCTTCTTTATAGAACGGGATTTTCTGACAACTACGGGCGTGTCCTAATCATCGAAGACCCAAACTTTGTTTTGAGCTTTGGTCGGCACATCGTAATAGTACAGCCAAGTCTCGTCACCTGTCACGATGTTGTTCACATACCGAGACTGTCCCTTACTAAACTTTTTTTAGCATCTCCCGGCACCGAGTCACACGTCGTGTCATCTCCTCTTCAGTCAGTCGATGCGGCATCCAGAGAGAACAAAGTTTCTTCATGTGCAAATGGTCATGTAGAATCGAACGAATTACTGGTGCGTTTGGGCCTGAAATACCCTCTATTTGTTGGTAGGTCACTCGCCTGTCCTCGCCAAGCATTTTCCTCACAGTAGTAACGTTTTCTTCCGTAACTGATATTCATTTTCACATGCGGGAACAGTGTAAAGTCGCAGGGAGCAAGATCTGGACTGTATGGAGGGTGCTCGAGAAGTTACAATCCTGTCGTGGTCAAATATTCGGCGCAGGCTTTGGCGCGGTGAGCTGGAGCATTATCGTAACCAAGGAACCAGGTGTCCATTCTATGGACGTTGTGCGATGTGGACAAACATCACCTAGTACAAGAGTCATTCCTTCGAAGCATTGATCTATGTTTAAACCATGGACGAAATTATAAGGCAAAACTGCCTTTATATCATATCGTGACCACGATGCCATTGCAAGCACTTTACACTTTCACTGCTAATGAATAACTAAGCCCATCGATATGGTGCGGCAGCTACTATGCATGTATGAACATGTTTCAACATGCAGCAACAAGCAGTTTCCTACGATTCATTGTTGCGCCATATTGCAAAACTTTCCTAGTACCCATTGTATTTTACACTAGCATTCAAATTTAATTTTGCCGCGTAAAATTGATTTCATGAATTTTATAGGTTATAATTTGGACTTGAGATCTGTTCAGAAATTTGTCTCTCTCTTTCCGAAATACAAAAAAATTTATATCATTTATGTACATTCATTTGTTGTTTACTACAGGCTTACGTACATCTAATATTCTTTTTCTAATGGTTTTAATTTGAATAACTCTTATATTTTACGTTACAGTCAAGTATTAACATAATAATACACCATGAATAAAAATGCAATGTTCATTTTCTAGGTCATCATATCGTGTTGAGAATGCAACTAGGAATCAGTCACTGGCTCAAATTAAGAATTACTTTCCATTCTCTAGTTTTGAAATTATTTTCTGCACGAAATGTCTATTATCCAAGCACTGAAAGTTGTTTTTTATAATGAAGTCTTTGTTTTAGAACTAATATATTTATTAAATTTTCAGGGTATTACATTGCAGAAAATTACTAGAGCTTAGAAATAAAATATGTATATCGAGTCTACTTTATTTCGCATCGAATGTTGGTAGTTCTAATACACGGACAAAATAAAACATCTCTGAATATCAGTGAATGTTCTCTGTCTTTGAATATCACAAAGTCTGGAGCGGAAGCTCATTACGAATTAATATTTAATTCGTGTACTTTGGATGTGAAACAGAATCCCAAACCCAGTTTTATTTTCTTGTAAGTATATTATAACTCAGTTACATTATATAGATTTGAAGTTATCAGTATCTTTAAAAAAACAAATATTGGGTACTTACACTATTAAATATTTGGATCAATTTGAAAATAAAGGTGTTACAAATTGCGCGGTTTTTTTAAGAATAAATAAAATATAGATGGCGCACTGAATTTGCCTGGGTATGTTGGCATTTAAAAAGTAGGATGTATGACATTTATAAAAATGGCTTCATACACGGTAGAACAACGCGTTCAAATTGTTGAATTATTTTATGAAAATCAGCGTTCTGTGAAAAGAGTTTTTAGAAAATTACGTGAATTTTATGGTTTACATAATCGTCCATCTGAAAGCACTATTAATCGAATTATTAAAAAATTTCGAGAGACCAGTTCCGTGGAAGATCAAAAAAGTGAAAAATACAGTCGTAGTGGTCGTTCACAAGAAAATATTGGCTTGGTTCGTGAAAGTGTTGCTGATGATCCTGAAATGTCCTTTACACGAGGTTCACAACAACTTGGACTTAGTGGATCAACAACATGTCGTATTTTACACCAGGATTTAGCTCTGAAGCCATATAAGGTTCAAATAACACAGGAACTGAAGCCATTGGATCGTGTAAAACGTCGTTCATTTGTCAATGTCATCAACATACAACCAGCTGATTTTTCTCGAAAAATAATGTTTTCCGATGAGGCACATTTTGGACTTAGTGGCTATGTTAATAAACAAAGTTGACGTATCTGAGGTGAGGAAAATCCACGAATTATTCATGCATCCTAAACGAGTTACTGTTTGGTGTGCTTTATGGTCAGGTGATGTAATTGGACCTTATTTCTTTGAAAATGCTGTTGGTGAAGCTGTAACTGTCAATGGTGAACGAAATCGTCGGATGATAACCGAGTTTTTGTGGCCTGAATTAATGAGTATTGATCTGGAGGATATGTGGTTTCAACAGGATGGTGCTACACCTCACTTTGCACACGAATCAATTGATTTATTGAGAGAAAAATTTCCTGGACGTGTAATCTCAAGAAACGGTGATGTTAATTGGCCACCAAGATCATGTGATTTGACACCGTTAGACTACTTTCTTTGGGGTTATGTGAAAAGTCAGGTTTATAAAAACAATCCACAATCAATTCCTGCTTTGAAAGATGAAATTATTATTAATCGGTGAGATAGAGCCTCAATTATGTCGAAATGTCATTGAAAATTTTAACAAAAGAGTGGATGTCTGTGGAGCTGCAAGAGGAGGCCATTTGGCAGATATTATTTTTCGCATATACATAAATATCATAATTGATACTTCAATTGTCAATAAAAAGTTTTTGAAGGGGAATGCAAATTATGTGTTTTATTTAGTCTATAAAAAACTGCAAAATCTAGTACCTGTGATTTCTGTTTGTTCCCACATGTGAAGAATAAACTTCGTGGTCAACGGTTTTCTACGCCGGCATTCAAAGCTCATATTTTAGAGATACCGCCTTCTCAGTGGCAGCAATACTTTTCGAATTGGTTTGAACGAATGCAAATGCGCATTGATTTTCAAGGTGAATATTTTGAAAAGAAATAAAACTATTTTTGACAGTAAAATTTTTTTTTGCTTGCTATTCCCGAAATATAAACACAAATATTATTTTGCCAAATTTTGACGGGCGGTCTGGATTCCAATGATTTGGTTCCTTTGCTTATTTACTATTACTACTTAGTTATACTATTTAAGTATCTTATTATATCAAATTCGTTTGCCGTTGGAAATCAATCAAAACATGCAGAAATCAACGAAATAACTTCAATAAACTTGACATCACTTAACAGATTAGATTTTAGTTGAATTAAAATTACCACAGAACTCTATACTAAACGCGCAAATATATTAAAATGATATTTTCGAATTTCTTTTCAATTTCTATTTTTTTTTTTGAAGTCAAAGCAATAATAAAGCGTTACAATTTAAAAATAATTTTATTATCGACACGTATAAACATACTAATTTGCCAAGTATGCATTGCAACATTTATAAGTACAATTTACTTATGCACGCGCCAATGATACGTTTGCTTAGTAATGAAAAAGCACTTGTCTTTATACTTTGCAGTTGTATAAATGTTAGAAACGCTCTCATACAAAGTATATACATATGTATAATACATACTTTATAAGGAAGACACTTTACAAAGCGCTGGTAATTTCCAAGAGTACGAGCGACTAATACGAAATACGCATATTAAAGCAGGAACAGTTGGAAAATTTCCAACATTTCCAACGATTAAGAATTTTAACAAATGTGTTATAAACGCTCTTTTGTAGGCAACAAACTTTTTAACAGCACTTGTTAGGTGTTTATAATACAGTATGATGCCTTGATTCCAAATTTCTATATAAAAAAATGCATGTAATTTAATGAGGTAAATTGAGGAGTGTTAATTACTCCAGGAAGTTATATGATTCATGCTTTGTATTATTGGCAGTAGTTTAAAATTTTTTAATTTATGTAGCTAAAGGGTTTTCCAATAGGGACTTGACAACTTTTAATTCAATTTGTGAACGCACCCTTTCACTAATCATCGAACTGTCACTGTCAATTTATTCAGTAAACTTAACATTTTCATCATAGTAAAGTACACGAACGAAGAACGTCTGCAAGTTATAAAAATTTACTACAGAAATTCGGAGTCGGTGACCGCTACTTTAAGAGCGTTAACTCCGATTTTCGGTCGTAATTCTCGCCCTAGTAGACAGGCAGTAACAAGTTTAGTGCAAAAATTTGAGTCTACATATTCGTTGTGTGATGTTGCCGTGCCAGTGAGACAACGGGTTGGTCGAAGTGTCGAAAATATCGCTGCCGTTGAAACGTCCGTAGCAAATGATCCAAATCAGTCAATTCCACGGCGTTCTCAAGAGTTGGGCATCGCCCAGACCACTTTATGGCGAATTTTGCGTAAGGATCTTGGTTTACACCCATACAAGATTAAGCTGACTCAAGAATTGAAGCCGATGGACCATTTGAAGCGACGTACGTTCTCCGATTGGGCTCTGGAAAAGATGCGCCAAGATGATCAATTTCATCGCAAAATCATTTTCAGTGACGAAGCTCATTTTTGGCTCAATGGGTTTGTCAATAAGCAAAATATGCGTTATTGGTCGGGTGAAAATCCACATGTGCTTCATGAAACACCACTTCATCCACAAAAAATAACTGTTTGGTGCGGTTTGCATAACGGCGGCGTCATAGGGCCATATTTTTTCGTCGACGATAATGATCGTCACGTTACTGTGAATGGTAATCGTTATCGCGCCATGATTACCGATTATTTTTGGTCCGAATTGGAAGATATGGACTTGGACAACATGTGGTTTCAGCAGGACGGTGCCACAAGCCACACACTACAATCGATTTATTGAAGAGTAAGTTTGATGAGCGTGTTATCTCAAGAAATGGACCAGTCGATTTGCCGCCTCGTTCGTGCGATTTAACGCCTCTAGACTTTTTTCTTTGGGGCTACGTTAAGTCATTGGTCTATGCCAACAAGGCGACAACGTTGGAAGAGCTCAGAGCCAACATTGAATACGAAATAGTAGCCGTTTCGGCCGAATTGCGTGGCCGTGTCATCGAAAATTGGGTCCAACGAATCGACCGCTGCAAACGTACCCGCGGTTGCCATATGAACGAAGTCGAGTTCCATTCATAAATGTTTTGATTGTACTTCAACCCGATAATAAAGTTTTTGAAATATCTCAAATGGTCTGCATTTTTTTTTTGAAAAAAAGTTGTCAAGTCCTTATTGGAAAACCCTTTATATTTATATGGCTTGCGTCAGATTTGCTCTAATAAATCTTTCTTAAAAATACTTCGTCGCTTTAAAACGATGCTTAGAAGGTGTGAAAACGATTGAAATTCGTTTTGTTATTTGTGCAGTGAATTCGCACTTTTCTTACTTAATACTTAATGTAATAATAAACCTTTCTACCTTTCTTTGTAGCATTATATGGAAATTCTGGCCTTGGTTCTTCGGCGCTACCTTTATTACCTCCAACCAAGTTCATCCAGGTCGTCCACTTTTTTGTTTCTCTTGCTTTCAATACTCTGCCACTAGTCTGTTATCTCCCAATTTATTGTTACGTATTGTTTGCTTTTCAGTAAAAATAGATTTTTACTCAAATTTAGTGAAGAGTTTGTATAGCAAGCAGTATTGACCTGTGTGAATTAAGATCCTCTAGATCAGGTATGGGCAATCTTTGACATGTTGTGGGCCAAACTTTAATGCGCCGATGATGGTACAAAAACTCACATATCGTAGTAAATTCCGCACACAAGTTTGTTAGTTACTGGCAACAGGTGTGGGAGGTTCTAAAGTTCCGGGCAAGAAACCTTCATGGAAGAAACAACCCAGGAGGGTGACTAAATCAGAATCATGTACAGCAGGTATGGGCAACATGTTGACATGTTGTGGGCCAAACTTTAATGCGCAAATACGTTCGCGGGCCGCGTTTAAAAGTAGTGCATTTTAAAGTAGTGTTCATAATTTTTAGCGATAGATATCAGACATGAAATAATACGACAATGTCTCGCGGGCCGGATCAAATCTTACAGCGGGCCAGTGGTTGCCCGCATATGCTCTAGATCATTAATTCGATCCTGTTCTTAATAATTTCACGAAGTTTTCATTTCATTTGCTTGTTACATTCTTTTGCACAGTGGTGTATTCGTTATTGGTGTCATTATAAATATTTCTACCTAGATCACGTGTTTCAGTTTGCATTATTTCAAACAGAGTATTTCTAGACAATATACAGCTTTAGCAGCCATATCTAGGTCAGATCGGGTACTTATGGGACCACCCCGTATTACTTACCACTTCTTTTCAATCTAATTTAGTAATAAATTCTAGTTTCTTTACCACGTCTCATCGCCAGTTGCAATAGGGTATGAAGTTTTCGTTCTTCTTTGAGTCTTTAATCAAATCTTGCACAAGTCTTTCTCAGTCCCAATTGCTGTGTCGAACTGAATTTTTGGAAATATTTAATTCCATTCCCGCGTATTGCAAGTAGAATTTCGGCTCATTTCTGATAAATTCACGCAAAAGTTCGATGTTACTTTCAGTAACCACAGATTATTTTGCACCAGGATGTCGTTATTTATATCCGTACGACTGTTTTTAAATCCTTTATGCCGCTCATACACACTTGTACGTGATAAACACGCATCAACATATACTTGTTTCATCAAATTAAACGTTTCAGTAAACGATTTCCCGAGTTTAAAACAGAACTTAATATTGTATTTGCTCTTTGTTCAAAATTCAATTTTCAACAAATGCCAAATACACACTGTTACTTTATACGTAATCTCTCTGTTTCTAGTGATGCAAATACCATGATGTTTTGACATAACATTGGTGAAAGATCTACCTTATCGACGCATATTTTTTTCAATAGATGGCGTCAGTAAGAATTATTATTTTAAGAAAATTCGGTTTTCTCTGCGACAGACTGTGTAGAAAAGGAATGCGAATCTCTTTCAAAAAACTTTGCTCTAAAATTCAGGCCCAAGGGAGACACTGATAATTATTAAATTTGTTTGTAATTTATGTTAGAATTTATGGCTTTTTTTTCAGTAAATTAAACAATTTAAAGAAACTAATATTTTTTCTTATTTTTTTCGTTATGGGAAGACGCATATCGATTCCTATTTGGTGTCACTGTGCCCTCCTAGGGAGGGGAGGGATCCCCGCAGACTGTTCTATAATTTATGCAATATTTGTATTGAAATTGTTTTTTATTTAATTTTCTAAACAAATCAGTGCTCTGTAGATGACGAAGGTGTAAATTAAGACATTAATTAATTCTGTTTTTTCAACACATTGGTCTTAGATTCTTTTGTTTTATAGTAAACTTTCCCCAGCAAATATAAACACTTTCCTGGAAAAATACCTTGGATATAAGTCCTATTTACGAAATGAGAATTATTTATTTGCCAACTTTTCTCTGTTCAGCACAAATTTAAAATAGTCCGAAACTTTTTCTTTTATCGTATCCACTATACTCAACGTTTTCGTTAAGGTCTTTTTCGTGTCCTACATACGAAAACTAAATTTTCTCGCTTCATTTGCTCGTTTCTTTTCGTTCTCTATACTTTTCCTTAATGTTTCTTTTCCTCGTTTCTAAAAGAGATTTTGCTTAAAGAATTTATAACCTATAGTAGAAGTGAATTCTTTGAGATTGTTGCTGTACATGTGTCGTAATTTAATTTATATTAACATGATTAATTGTAAGATACCTATGTGGCTTACCTATTTAACTTTAAATTGAAAACTGTAAAAATACTACTTACTGATCACGACAGCAATTATATTATTTTATTTTATCAAACCTAACTTGTTGACGATCGTCATATTCTATAGATTCAAAATTAAAAAGAAAAATAGGCTCCTATTAGTTGCCCGTTAAGAAATAATAATAATAATAATAATAATAATAATAATAATAATATTTAATACGTTTCATAATGTCAAAAAAACATGGAATATGTCATAAGTATAAAAGTAAATATCAACGAAACAACAATTATAAGTTAAAATAAAGTAAGTATATATACATATATGTATATGTGTGCAGTTGACATATGCTATAAGCCAATGTCTACAATTGTTTTGAGGAAATCTTCCACATTGTAGAACTCTTGCTCTATTAGCCAAAACTTAAAAATAATTTTAAACCGGGCCAACGGCAAGCTCTTGATCCGAAACGGTATGTGATTGTATACTTTTACACAATGGTGAACATATTTTTTTTGCATTTTTGAAAAATTCGTTTGTGGGGGCACAAGATGCATATTACGAAAGTTTCGCGTAGCATGTGCGTGATAATGTAATAATACTTATAATGTATTCAGAAATCATCTGACTGTTGAACAAATATAACAGTTTTTTGCATTATAATATAATTAATTGCATTAGTAAACAAAGTTTTTATCCTAAGTCAGAAGCTGACTAATTAAGCAGCATATACAAAGTACAAATTATTCGAAAAGTGCTAGTAATGGCTTAGCTCAGGTGACGGAGGAACGTAGGTAGAAATTTGTTCAGACGCGAACAAGAAGTTTTCATTGTTCTGTGATCGGTTACTACGATTCCAGGTGAAAAGTGTAATAGCACAGCATAGAGTGGCGAGGATTAGTTCAGTTATTTTTAATAATGGAAAGACATCGCGTATTCAAAAACTTCAGTACTGATATACGTATTTTGTTTCCAATTTTCATTTAAAATGAATACACAATTAAACCGTCACCATGGGTGTTACACTGGCAGCAAATAATTGCTGACAGATTAGTTGTTTCTTTTGAAATTTTGATAAGAATTTTAGAGCCATCCACGCAAGAAATTAAATGATTTTAATCGATTACACAAAGCCAGTAGACAATTTAAAAACTGGAACAGATAAGGTGTAGGAAACTATAATAGAATTCGAAACAATATGCAAGGTATTCTATTTGAAAAAAAAACAACTTATAATGGTTTGAAATTAAATAAACTTGCCATTAAATTTTCACCACCCTGTAAACAATTAAGCAACTTCGAAAATATAGGTTGAAAGTTTTAAGATCTTGCAATCGGATCTGTTATATTGTCGCTCTGTCTTTCTTACTGTAAAATAGACATGAAGTTGGTTACCGTATTTTTAAATTATTTTTAAAAAAATTAAATATTTCGAAAACAGTTAATCTTAGGAATAAGGAAACTTTATAAAAGTTCATCTAAAATTTTACGTAGAATCCAATATCGCAATAATATACAAGGTATTCTACTTAAACTAAAGATGACGCCAACTTCGGTATAACCGGAACTGTTACGTGAGTGCCATTAAAAGCACTATCACCTAAATTTTCAATCGTCATCGTGACACGTCTGTATATGAGATTCAATTAGTATTGTTCGTAAAGA
This sequence comes from Dermolepida albohirtum, assembly GCA_031893035.1. Taxonomy (NCBI): domain Eukaryota; kingdom Metazoa; phylum Arthropoda; class Insecta; order Coleoptera; family Scarabaeidae; genus Dermolepida; species Dermolepida albohirtum. The sequence continues at coordinate 179,083 of JAVIWB010001121.1, read as the reverse complement.
TGTAATGTAAATTAATTCTTTTTATTAAATTATTTCACTGTGAATACCCCTGCCTTTCTTGATTAATAACAGAGTATTACTTCATTGGATAACATTCTAAAGAATCTTACTAGATAATTTCGGTAACCCTTATTTCTGTTATTTTCAAGTGAGGCTTGATAGAATCGATTATATTCTATATAAATTTACTTGAATTACTGGCCGGGCTTGCTGATCTTACAACACACCGAAAATGTTACTTTAACCTCTAATATCACTTATAAGATACTTCGAAATACCTTCCCCAGTTTACTGGTTATCTTGCGAAGTGGAATTCAAATATTGAAAGAGGATGGGAACAATAATGAATATTTAGTAATTAAAATAGAATATTCGATAGTGTTATTTAAATATAATTATTAATAAGAAATAATTTATAACATGGCTTAATGATATTAACAACAAAAATTGTAAAGGTTTGCAAGTAATAATATTCATTTGTAAATTACAGCAATTAAATAATACGGAATAAGAAGTTAATGTTAAGGGCGTACATAAGAATGATCGAAATTGATGGAAATAGGAAAAATCAATATAAAGCAAGATTAAAAAGAAGATGCATTGATGACATTATATTCATATGTAGGTGTCAGACACAACATAGGAGAAAATAGGCAAGAAATGGAAATTAATAGAAAAATAAGAAATTGTGTAAAATCAAATCATCTATTATTTGGAAAAGATATGGAAGTGTTGCGAGCTCCTGATAAGTTCTTACTGAAGATGTAACCAGAAGTTTGCGAAATCCTGTGGCAAAAACATGACATTAGAATCTGAACTTGGTTTCATCATAGGCGGTTCACTATTTTTTAAAGGCAAAATATGACCACGAAAAATGAACACTACAGTGTTGGAAGAGTATTCTTGTTATAGATAATGTCTTATATCATAGTCATAAACTAGAGAAAGGGAAGGCCACGAACGTCAGTAACGGAGGAGAACGTTACTACTGTGAGGAAAATGCTGGGCGAGGACAGGCGAGTGACCTACCAACAGATAGACGGTACTTCAGGCCTAAATGCATCAGCAATTCGTTCGATTCTGCATGATCATTTGCACGTAAAGAAACGTTGTTCTCTCTGGGTGCCGCATCGACTGACTGAAGAGCAGATGGCACGACGTGTGACTTGGTGCCGGGAGATGCTAAAAACGTTTAATAAGGAACAATCTCGGTATGGGAACAACATCGTAGCAGGTGACGAGACTTGGCTATACTATTACGATGTGCTGATCAAAGCTCAAAACAAAGTTTGGGTCTTTGATGATGAGGACACACCCGTAGTTGTCAACAAATCCCGATCTGTAAAGAAGAAAATGATAGCTGTATATTTCAAATCGAGTGGAATTGTGGAACGCGTCACAGCTAAGTGTTATACTGAACAGTGCCTGCCTAAATTCATTGGATCTATAAAGAAGCTGCGGCCAAAGTCAAGAATGGACACCTGGTTCCTCCATCACAATAATGCTCGAGCTCACCGCGCCAAAGCCTCCACCGAATATTTGACCACGACAGGATTGAAACTTCTCGAATTTAGCGAAGTAGCTTTAAATCGTATTCGAAAAGCGATTGCCAATATAACGTCGAAAATATGGAAAAATTGCATTAGACACAATTCAAATAGAAAATGCATATTTAGAGAATCTCCATATTCATCAGAAATTTATAATTAATTTAAAAAGTGAAAGCGATGGATTCAGCACTGGCCTTGAGGATGTCCAAAGTATATGAAAAAGTATTTTATTAAGTGTGTTATTTTTCTTATATGTCATTTAATATAGTCCATGGCAGGTACTTCATTAATTTTGGATTATTGTTAACATTATACTTATTATGTATAAATGCAGTTATTAGAATTTGGTAATTATAGGAAAAGTCTTAATTAAAATTGTATTGACCACACATGCATATACGAGGGAGCGATTTTATATTCGCGGAATGAGGGGGTTGTAGAGGGGTGACTAGGCGCATTGGGGGCGTGGCCTGTGCAGCGACTCATGATTAGTATAAATACGAAGTTTCATTGTTATTAGACAGTTAGTCTTCGAGCTATCGTCAACCAAGTAACATAATCAGGAGCGAAAAGTGAAATATGGAAAAAATCGAATATCGTGCCGTTATAAAGTTCCTTACCAGGCAAGGAAAATCAGTCGCGACCATAATGAATGAGATGTCATTGGTTTACGGCGACTCTTGTCCAGGAAAAATCATGGGGTACAAGTGGCATAGTTTATTTAAACAAGGAAGGGAATTCCTTGAAGACGACCCGAGGCCGGGCAGGAGCATTGAGGTGACCACGCCAGCACTTATCCAAAAAGTTGAGCAAATTGTACTCGAAGATGCTCGACTAAAGAAGAAACAACTAGCAGAAATGGTTGGAGTATCCGATACAACAATTTTTAAAATCCTACACGATCATCTCGGCATGTCTAAGGTCAGCGCAAGATGGGTGCCGAGAATGCTCACGCCGCCGCAAAAACAACAGCGCGTAGAGTGTTCGCGTGCATTTTTGGACCTCTGTAATGAAGACAAGGATGGTGTATTGAGTGGAATTGTTACTGGAGACGAAACTTGGGTTCATCATTATGAACCTGAGTCCAAACAAGACTCCATGCAGTGGCATAAAAAGGGCACAGCACCTCCCAAGAAATTTAAAGTGTCACAATCAGCTGGGAAACTCATGGCAACGGTATTTTGGGACTCGGAAGGAATATTGTTGATTGATTATAAAGATAAAGGTGTTTCTATAACCGGAGAATATTACGCTTCAATATTAGAGCGACTAAAAGAAGCCATTAAAGAGAAAAGACGGGGAAAATTGACAAAAGGTGTTCTGCTTTTGCACGACAACGCGCCCATCCACAAGAGCCGCGTTGCGTTAGCTGCCCTGCATAAGGTGGGCTTCGAAATTGTGAATCACCCACCCTACGCCCAGCCCTGGCTCCGAGTGATTATTACCTGTTTCCGAAAATGAAAAAAGAGCTGCGGGGTAAACAATTTACTGCCGATGATGAAGTCAAGGAGGCAGTTTCGGCGTATTTTGAGAAATCATTTTTTTATGAGGATATAAATAAATTAATTGAAAGATGTGAAAAATGTATCCGTCTTGCAGGTGAATATATTGAAAAAGAAAAATAATTTGGTTTTTTTATTTCCACCCCTTGTCCCCCATTCCGCGAATATAAAAACGCTCCCTCGTACATATATGTATGTAAATAATTGCACGAATATTACAAAATCACCCTTGCACATCTACGACTTAGGGTACCTAAATCTCGTTTACATTATCTTTAGCTCATCGCATTTTTACATCAGGGGATGCCATAGTCAAATTAAAATATCTTAAATTGAACATACAATACAATTGACATTGATTAGAGGGAGGTCTCTTTGTGTCCATCATAAGCTGATTGTACTGTACGTATATAATGACTGCATTTGATTAACTTTCCTTATCGCCAATAAAAGTAGACATGACTTAATTTTTTTAAATTCCCTTCAAAAACCTAGCAGCAAAAAGTTTCCAGTATAATTGGTCTTTCTAGTTTACTCCGAATTAAAAAAGAGAAAATAACAAACAGTAATTCAATTTTAATTTAATATATTCTTATGTATTTGTGGTAGATAGAAGTTATTCTAAATTATACCCTTTATTTGTCTAACATATGGAAGTTATCGTGTGATAAAAAGTAGCTAAAATTTTTTTGCAGTGTTTACTAATTCTGCTAAGAGCATCGCAAAGTAATTAACGAATTTTAATGTAATTGCGGGTGCCTTGCATTAAAATGCCTCATAAGAAAATGGCATTTCTTTATGCATAGAATGCGGTGCATTAATCGTGATAGGGGTGACATTATTTACCGAGGAATTTTATAGGTAGTCAGACGTATAATAATAGATCGCAGATAGCGTTACGTTGAGTGAGATGGCGTACGTGTCTGGAACTTTAAATTGCCACACTAATTGACCCATTATCCATTCCGTTTAATTTGCATAGACCAGGAATGAGGTGTATCTGTCTCGCCGCTTTTGTGTTCAGTATACGTATTTTTAGGATAACGGACAGCGGTGAATAAAAATTCAACTATGCAATATACTTAGGCCAATGGTTTCATAAGAAAAATAGTTTGTTAAGGTTTCAGTGCATTTAAAAATAATGAAATTTATTCATAAACTGACTTGAAGAAGAGACGTAAATGTCACGACTATGTAAAGAAATTTTAATTAATTATATAATTAATGTTAATGGTTGTTACATTTCAATTTCATAATTATTTTTTCATTTGTTTATAAAGAATGTCATAAATTGGATTAAGTTATTTTGGAGGTGAATATCTTGGTTTGTGCATAACGTATCGGCCTGTGCTAGGTAGGAGGTAGTATCACTGGCTGTTTATTTGTAACGTTCTTCAAAATGAATACTTGCACTCTTGCCGAACATGAAGTGGGTGGCTCTTATAAGGTTTCTGCTAACAAAAATATCTTAAAAGCTTCAAAAACTTTGTAGTACTTAGGAACAAAACATAACAGTATTGTGGTGGAATTTGACCAGTCGTTCAAAAAATAACCAACGCATGATGAGAAACGAAGAAGCAAGATGAAGTTTAAGTTAATGATAATCTCGTTCACTCGAAAGATTTAACTAAAAAGTTGACTCGCAGTAACGAAACTTTCTGAAGGATTTCAAATATTTCCCACGAGGATATGGTTGCAAAAATAGATCCCAAAAATATACTGTGGTCGTTGGATCTTGAAATATTCTCATAGAATGACAACTTACATCAGACAGGTTATCGGGGACACAGTTATCGTTCTATCTTATACGTTAGAAAGCTAAAAGCGAATATTATAAATAATAATAATGAGATTTAAGTCTCGTATGTGAATACTAAAACAAAAAAATCAGACAACACAGTGAGGTCTCAGGTATTTACTTAAACCAAATTCAATTGCCGGTTAGTTGCCAGTCTTTTGGAGTAAGTAAGAAGTATTGTTATTTAATATAGAAAGGCACTTATTTTTAAAATCAATTGTATCAAATATCACGGTATCTTAAGATAGATCTGTTTCAATTGATCTAACTCAAGAACTTTTTTGATAGTTCGAATAGAAAGTTTTCGAATCCATTCGTCCAACGTTTGATTTGGTAATGAGTGCTTATTATCTTTTCATTGCCATTCGATGAAAACCAATCAGAAGTAAATAACAATTAAACAAGTTAAAACCTGAATAAACTATTTTTACAAATTTAAAATGACCCCTGCTTAAGTCAGTAATGCAGAGTAATATATCTTTTGCCCCCCAAGCAAGGTTTTCTATTCCGTTGATGGATGGCCTTACTTTAATGAACTTTTAACTTTAGTTAACTTAATACTTACTTAACTTTTGAAATATAAGAAATCACAATTAACTTAATTAAAATCAGTTATAGTGAAATGTACTATCTTTTGGAGTGTATTTAAAAATCTAGCACAGCAATATTTACAAGAGTAGAATAATATCATCAACCACAGGTGGATATTAAAGTAAATAAATGAAAAGATGAGTTGAAGTCTCACGAACTACGTAGTACTAAGCAAGTGCGTGGCGGTGTATGCGGCAATGTGCCGAGATTTTTAGTGCAGAATAAGCTGCTTACAGTGGAAACGAAGTTGGAACTGTTGTGTTTTGTGTAAACACAAATTATGATTTTACAAATTTGTAATGGTGGTTTCACTTATCTATTTCTAAAGATTATTTTAATTATGCGTGTATTACATCTGTAGATGTCGAGCGGCCATTTTATAAATATAAGAACATCTTTTCAGCACAACGTACGTGCCTCTCCAAGTAAAATGTACAAACTTTAGTTATGCTGCAGACATTTTATCAGTCTTAGCCAATTTGCGCTCTGCAATAACAGCTGTAAATAATGTAAGTATTATTGAAAACAAACACACTGTGTCAATCAATCGTTTTTCCCCCGCGCACGTGTGTCATACTTAATAATTATACGTCCGCTCGGTGCTAACTTGCAACTCTACGCTTCTTTTGTTTTATTACATTACACTGATGGGGGCAATTCGTACTCAGTACGAACCTGGCCCGCGGGAAGACATCCCAACTCTGTTTATGAAAGAATACAATAGGTATAAAGCGACAATAATAAATACCAAAAGTAGGCTGTACAGTCAATCTTACATTGAAGCCAATGTAGGTATTGTGTTACCAACTACGGACAGATGTCAATATTCACTTTATATTTAATTATCCCATAAATAAGTCAAAATTTTATTGTTTTCTGGACACTTCGTTTTCTAAAATGACTTCATTCCAACATATCTTTTATATGTAAACTTTATTGTGACGTCCACACTGTTGATAATATGTTACATGTCGATATCTTAAATTATTGTAATATAATCGTAGAAAATAACTTGTAAAATAAAGAACTTTTTATGAAAATATAAAATATTGAGATGGCCGTCCCATTTGTCGTCTATTACAAAAAACAAGCTTTCATATCCCACCAGTAAAAACAAATGTTACGAGATCGAAAAAGGTAAAGGGTACTTGAAGACCATTGGTTCGTCGTCGGAATGTCCTCATAAAAAATAGTATCCGCTCGGAAACACATAAATTTCACGATATGGCCGAGCTTATTAAAAAGAATTCATGCTGTTCGAAGAGCATCGCTTACCTTACTCCACTCTGTGTGTTATTTAAATCGGTGCGTGATTTGCATTCGGACACATTTACCTGACGTATAAAATGGAAATCGTCATGATTTAATTTCTAGCATCGAGCATAATTTCTTTGAATAGAAACCTACCGTACATTAACATAATATGTTACATATTTCCATGAATTACAATAAGAATCGAGACAATATCTTTTGTCTATTTACATATTTGTGTAATAAATATTATCAGTTCAAATCAAGATTACATACACACGTTTTATAATACGGTAGTTGCAGTTATTAGATTTTTCCCGGCATTGTGTTTTCTATAGATAGAGCACGCAGATAGAATAAAATGTGGATATCATAACAATAACAAAGTGGCAATAAAGTTCTAATAATATTCTCCCACGATTTGTATGTGTATGTCCGGACATACTCTACCACTCATGGAAGTTTGGGCACTTACTAAGATTCTATAAAACCACAAATATAAAGTTGTGCACCTGTTAAATAATCTCATAATATTAATATGCAATATTGTACGATGAATACAAAATAAGAATTGAGGTACTTTAGATAAATACATTTCTAGAAAGAAGGTTTATTGCGGAATTTCTATTGTTTGTTTTATTGCGGCCGGTTTATATTACTGAGGAATATCAAATTACGCGCACCTGGAGTTGTTTACAGCAAGGAGAGAGACGTGCTTCTACGGGTTTGTAATAGTTAAATATTTTTTTTAATATTAAGCAATCGTATTTTACAATGCCGAAAGGAAAACCAATAAGTACACAAAAGTAATCCTGTATACGAGGGTGGTCCCAGAAGTACCCGACCCAATAAAGAAAATACAAACATTTTGGAAAGAAATATATATATTTTTCAACATAATCTCCTTTCAGCTCTATACACTTTTCCCAGCAATGTTCAATAAGTTCGATACTCTTTTTATAATAAGAACTATCGTGCTCCTCAAAATAGTCATTAACTGCCGACATCACTGAGATATTTTTGCATGTTTGGGAATAGAATCTGCTGATTATGACAACTTAGTTATCGAAATACGTATACAGAATACGAAAATTAATGTGGCAAGGGGTTCAGTGATCAAGTTAATCAACCACAGGCCACATCACTGATATGTGCATGTGTCGCTGATTCAACAGGTTGCTTTATATTGGTTTCTTAATTCTTTCCCACTAATTTTCAAAAATTTCAAAACCATACATATATAACCTAACGATGGTCACCGTAACTTCTGCAAATTTCGTCATTTTAGTGTATGACAACGCTTTATACGAAACCTTTGCTTAATCTTTGTCTATAATTTTTCTGTCGGATTTCCGTTTAGACTTTTAGAAGATTATTCTAATGTAAAGATACGACCACTTTCGAACTTTCGTTTCATATAACTACAAGATTTCCGATCATTATCTACTTGCGAAGGTCATTGATTTTCACTATCGCCAAACCACATTCGACTTATCGACCGACGTAAAATGCATTGTGGTTTTTTCAAACAAATACACAATTACTGTTATTTGCTTTTGTTCTTCATTATTTGCCACAATTTGGGAAGTCAGTAACAGTTTACCATTCGTACGACCTTTTTGGCCAATATCTGACCGCAGCTGATACAGACATTTTTAGTTATTTTAAGTACGCATATAAAGGCTGTCCCAAAATTAACGTAAGATTTGAATTAAATAGAAAACACAGTTTTTAGTCTTTTGATTGTTGTGTTTTTATTGAATCATAAAGTACATAGGATAGGGTTATTTATGGAATAACACATCGGGCAAATGGCCTCCACGGCTTTGCATGCACATACGCACACGTTTGTCGAAATTTTCCATGACCATTATGCATAAATGTGGCTGAATTTCGTTGATGCTGCGTTGAATTTCATTGATGCTGCATTGAATTTCCTCCCTTAATGCACGGGTGGTTGTGGGCTTGTTGACATAGAGCTGTGATTTCAAATAACCCCATAAATAGTAATCTAATGGTGTTAAATCACACGATCTAGGGAGCCAATTCTGATCACCGAAAAGAGAGAGTACACGACCTGGAAATGTCTCATGTAGTAATTGAATTGTTTCACGGGTTGTATGGCATGTGGCACCGGCTTATTGAAACCACATATTGGCCACATCAATATCATCCAATTTCGACAGAAAGAGCTGTGTTATCATGTCGCGAGCAACAGTAACAGCCACTGCTTGACTTAGCCTCATTTTCAAAAAGGTATGGTCCAATTATGCCTCCAGCCCAAAATCCACACTAAACAGTGACACGTTGTGGATGCGTTTGTTTTTCGACAATCATATGTGGGTTCTCACAACCCCAAAGGCGACATTTTTGGCGATTAACAAAGCCATCAAGGTGAAAATGTGCTTCATCGTTTAGGATGATTTTGCTCGAAAAATCAGTATCCATTTGTTGATGTTCAATAATCCATTCAACGAACTATCTTTGCTGTACATGGTCATTAGGCTTCAGTTGTGATAATTGAATTTTGTAAGCATGGAGACACAGATATTTAGTGAGTATACGCTGTAGAGAGCTTCTTGAAATTTGCAATTCTTGTCCACGATGCCGATTTGAAGTTTCTGGATCGTCATATCGTCGCTTCGATATTGACATTTGAACGGCTTATTTTTGAACAACCAGTGTATTTGGCGTCTCCAACGGGTACAGTCTTCCTGAATTTTTCAATTAATCTCTTCACAGTTGACGAAGTTAAAACACTATGCCGACCATATTTTGTATGAAATTTTCGAACTGCGGATGCCAATCTTTCATTATTTTTGAAATACTGTTCAATAATGAAGACACGTTGTTCTATCGTGTAAAGCTCCATTTTTACTAACCCTAAACTGCCAGCTGCCGAATTGTGTTTTTTTAGGGTTGCCAACATTTTACTGCACAAATGGGGACAAATGCAAATTTTGCGTTAATTTTGGGACACCCATTACATTGCAAATATTGTTGAAAATATTTACTGGACATGTGAATAAATTACTCGATCGCAGAACGGTGATATTCGAATATATTAACATGTGAGTTCGAATCTCGCCAAAGAGCTGTTACTTTTCCCAAAAACGCCTGCCATGTATGTATATACGATGTAAAAAGAACCATAAAAACTTTAATTTTTTATATGCAACATTTCTTTTTTACGTCACTTTGCAAATATTATTTTTAGATATTTAAATATACTTATCAATTCGTAGTTCCTTCCATAAATAGTAAACTACCCACCACCACCTCAGTGGCCGCCATAAATCCCCACACCATCATTGATCCGCTTCATGCTTTACAATACGTAACTATTAACACCGCTAATGAAAAGTTTTTTACGTTGTATTCGTCCGTTACGTCGAAGTTTTTCTGAAAATTCCTCTTTATGTTTTTTAAATGCGCTTCTCTGATCGCGGTTACTTAAAACTTCGGAATAGCTTTTTTTCTTTCAGCAGTTTAAGATATTTTGAATTTCACCCTCTGCACTGTAACACACGCTTTACCGATACATTTTGGTTATTTGGCTAAGGATTCCTTTTCTTTGTGTAGTTTTATTAACTCACGCATATCACACGACCCGTGTTTGTTTTTGCGACTCGTCTTTTTAAATGCGTTGAATGCTTATTTTTCACAAATACGTGCCCACTATCATAAATTTATGTCTTATGATGGAGAAGAGATAGCTTTTGTGACACTCAATATTTACCTAAAATTTCATGTATTAGGTGCGCAACTAAGTTCTCGCTGTTTTTCAAGAGATGGCTCCAGTAGTAAGTGCTGGTCGATTGTGACATAACTAAAACGTCATGAACCAAGCTTAGACATATGGCAAACAAACCGTTTTAACACATTAGTGATTTTATATTTGCGTCATATACTTTTGGATGTGTGTAAATGTCTGATTTTGTGCCAAATAATTGTCATTTGCGAGAAGTGTTGCTTTTCTTCTTTCATTCGAAGAAACCGGCGGCTGAAGCGCATGAAGAACTCCAAAAAGTTTACGGAGATGCTGCTCTAAGTGAAACAACGTGCCGTGATTGGTTCCGTCGCTTCAAAGACGGTGCATTGCTCGCAACCCAAAGAGAACAAAGTCATGGGGACTGCCCGGTCATGCTTCTACGTCATCGGTTCGGCCGAATATTCACGTTGCGAAGGTTTTGCTGTGTATTTGGTGGGACCAGGGCGGTGTTATTTATTATAAGCTGTTGAAACCGAATGAAACCATCACTGGGAAACGGTATCGAACTCAATTGATGCGATTGAGCCGAGCACTGCGCGAAAAGCGGCCACAATACGAGCAGAGGCACGCAAAAGTGATTCTACAGCATGACAACGCTCGGCCTCACATTGCCAAACCCGTCAAAACCTACTTAGAAACGCTCAAATGGGAAGTCCTACCCCACCCGCCATATTCCCCAGATATTGCGTCGTCCGATTATTACTTGTTCCGTTCGATGGCGCATGGTCCGGCTAATCAGCAATTCCGCTCATACGAAGACATTTCAAAATGGCTTGATTTGTGGATAGCCTCAAAAGACGAACACTTCTACCGTGACGGTATTCAAGCTCTGCCAGAAAGATGGGAAAAAATTGTCGCTAGCGATGGGCAATATTTTGAATGACTTATTTGTAAACATTTTCTCACAATAAAGTTGCATTTTCATCAAAAAAACAGCGAGAACTTAGTTGCGCACCTAATAGTTTGTTCAATAATGATAGATTTCATATTGTTATTTGAGCTTTTTAACGTTTTTAAATGGAAATGCTCTAGCATAACCATACCTCAAATGGTTTTCAACACACTTGTAGCGTACGAAAGTTTCGTGACTGACAATATGCGTACATGCTATAAAATTTGATTGTACGACGTGTGGCAATTAAATAACGAAACTGGCGTGGGAAATGGAATTTATTGCAAATAAACTTATCTATCTATACAACGCTGTATACGTGTCTTCAATTGTTCAATACAATGCTGTAGTTCATCAGTTGTCAGCCTCTTCAACAACTTAGTCTCTTAGTTTGCTTTAGCTTGTTCAACAGTCTGAAAACGTGTTTCCTTTAATATACTTTTCACTTTTGGGAACAGGTAGAATTTACATGTGTAAGATCTGGGGAATACGGAGAATGATCAAGTACAGCAATACACTTGTCCGCTAAAAACTGTTTCACAGATAGGGCATTATGAGCTGGTGCGTTGTCCTGGTGCAGAATCTACGAGGCGTTCTTCCACAAATCCGATCTTTCCTTCCTTGCTCGTTCCCTCAACTTAATTAGGACTTCTTTGTGGTATATCTGATTAACGGTTTGACCCTCAGGTACCCAGTCAGTCTTGATAACACCCTTGATATCGAAAAAAACAATTAGCAGCATTGCCTTCGACTTCGACTTTTTCATTCGCGCTTTTTTCTCGCACACATAATATAATATTATCACTAGTCACCTCTTTTAACATTTGTAAACATCCTGTTGGCGATTTTTTTTTTAATTTGATAAGGAATTTCAGATTAATTCGCTGCTCGATTTTTATTTCAACCATCGGTACTACTAAGAAACAGTGTGCTTTACAATTAAAGCTCGAAAGTAAACTAAAGCAGACAGAGAGACGAAACCACCAGTTGTCGCTTGGGAAGTATCATGGTCAATGACATTTCAATTACAGCAGCGCCCGATGCGGCTGCGCGATGGAAGGAGCGGAGTCTCGTTATTTAATTACCATACCTCGTGCATGTATTGTCTAAGAAATATTATACAGGGTTAGACAAATGTATGGATACATTATTTTTGGGTACTTAAATTGTAATAAAAGTTTCTGCATTCAAATTAATCTGAAACCAACACGTACTACATAAAATAATTTATTTTTATTACATTCTCAAGTGCTTAAAATTATCTTTATAATTCTTTGCGCTCTATTTTTTGTGTATAATGTGGAGCACTTAGAAATGTAATAAAAATAAGAATAAGTTTGTGTAAAACTAATTTTTGTTTCTTAAGATTGAATGTCTAAAGAAACAAACTAAAAGTTAACAACTATATAGACAAACAAAGCAAATAAAAAAAGAAATAAAAAATGAAAGAGAGAGAGCCAGCTAATTTTTAGATAACTTCTGTCTAATGAAAGAAGTTTCTTCTCCAAATTTATTTTTAAATAAATTTAACGCAAATTGCATAATGTTATTAATATATGTATTTGCATATCACATATATAGCAATAAAGCAAATTATTGTTTAATTATTGAAATTTGAAACAAAAAGTTTATTAATAAAAATAAATAATGTACAACAGAAGATAAGAAACTAACTTTATAGTGGTGATTTGTTATTTTGTAATTATCTGCAAATTCATTATCTCTTGTTGTATCGTATAATTATCTGTAAGCGCTTAAAACTAGGTAGAAATTCATGTTAAACGATAAAAACTAAAATATTGTGGTTTGAAAATGTGGTTGAAAATACACACTCTTCTGTTTATTTATTTATGTACTTTGACATACTTGAGTAGTATTTGTAGAATATACGCAATTTATTTAATCTAAATAAATATTCGCAGTCAATAAACAAGTTAGTACGCTAAATTTGTTGTTAAATGAATGTTACAGATGTTGCTAGTCTATTAGAGAGTTCTTTATGAATAATACAATAATTTTATAATAAACAATAGCTGACACGTTACATATATATAGTATGGGTATATATATATATATATATATATATATATATATATATTGGGTCTGGGAAAAAGTTCGTGGCGTTTTTTTCAGTAAAATAACTATATGCGTGGACGAATTCATTTAAACCGAATATGCTCCATTATTATCGACAATGTTTCGCCATTTTTTTGGTAGATCCATGATCCCATCGGTGAAAAACTTCTGTGGTTTCTGGTCGAAAAACTGAATCAAGTAGTTTTCACAGGCTTCTTTTGAAACCAACTTAATTCCATTGAGAGAGTTCTGCAGAGATCGAAACAGATGATAGTCAGAGGGTGCTATATCCGGACTGTAAGGTGGGTGCATCAAAACTTCCCAACCAAACTCTCTCAATTTTTGACGGGTCATCAAAGAAGTGTGTGGTTTGTCATGATGGAAGACAACACCTTTCCTATTAATCAATTCGGGCCGTTTTCTTTCAATCGCCTGGCGTAATCTCTCTAGTTGTGCACAGTAGAGTTGAGAATCAATCGTCTGACCAGTTGGAAGTAGCTCGTAGTGGACGATTCCCCTCCAGTCCCACCATACACAAAGCATCACTTTTTTTGGCGTCAATGTTGGCTTAGCGAACGCTTGTGACGGCTCATTTTATCCACGATCTTTTACGCTTCCGATTATGTACGTAATCCATTTTTCATCTCCGGTTATTAAACGTTTCAGAAACGGCTCGATTTCATTCCGTTTCAGCAGCGCATCGCAGATGTTAATTCCATTACGCTCAACTCATGAGGAACCCATACGTCAAGCTTTTTTTGTAACCAGCTTTGTGTAAATGGTTCAAAACAGTTTTGTGGTCAATGCCTAGCTCCATGCCAATATCGACACTGCTGATATGCTTATCTTTTGGACTTTTTCAAGAATTTCATCAGATTTTTCAGTGATTGGACGACCGGAGCGTGACTCATCTTTCACAGTGAAATTTCCAGAACGAAAGCGAGCGAACCATTCCCGCGCAACAGATTTCGATAAAGTACCTTCACCGTACACAGCACAAATTTTATCACAAGCCTGCGCAGCGTTCTTCCCATTATCATAATAATATTGCAGAATATAGCGAAATTTCTCATTATTCTTCTCCATTTTCAAGTGCGAATAACTTTCCAACCACTGCACCGATTACAATGTTTCTACGCTCAAACTAACGTTCGGAAGGTCATCTAAAAAACGAGCCGTCGGTGGTGTCGCTGTGACTTGTTGTTCTTTAGTTATCGGCAACCAATGCCATCTATCGGGAAAAACGCCACGAACTTTTTCCCAGACCCAATATATATTACTGTGGGCAAAAAATAGTAAGACTTTTTAATTTAAATTTCGCGCGAAAACCCATTCGTCGAAATATTTTTTTCCTAGGTTGGTATGACTGTCAGTGACATCTGTGCCAAATGTCACACCAAAATTTTTACAATGAGTGAAATTATTCAACAAAGTTCCATTAAATTTTGTGTACGGAATCAAATTTCTGGTGCCGAAACGTTCAGATTGTTGCAAAAGGCCTTCGGTGATAATTGTTTATCGCGAGCAAGTGTTTTTGATTGGTACAAATTATTCAAAGAGAACGCGTTGATGACGAACCACGTCCAACACGGCCATCAACATCAACTGATGATCAACACGTCAATAGAATCAAGGAATTGGTGCTTGAGAATCGACGATTAACAGTCAGAGACCTTACTGGCATCGTTGGAATATCGGAAGGATCAGTGAAAACCATTTTGAAAGATCATTTGGGCCTAAGAAATGTGAAAGCGCGATTTTTTCCAAAATCACTCAATTTCTTCGAAAAACAAATTTTCCTATACGCATTACAGGTGTCGATTTCCAGAAAAGTCCCGTCTTATCTGCACTGTAAATTTATTCGAGAGTCAGTTCGTAACGTTTAATTAAACGTTTAGATTCGGTGAGGTATAAGTCTGCTAAGTTTTTATTTGCACCTAATTTTTTATCATAGATAGCTAACTGTAGGATTTACGACGAGATTTAAAGCAGTACGATCATCTTTTCTCAGTCTTAAAGGTTTTTTAAAGTTCCTTTATTTATGAAACTTCTGTTCCATTTCTTGAAGTATCGGTCCTGACATTAGATGATCATCTATTTATTCTTTTTTGTTTAAACCAACGATATACAATATCCTCTAACGTGTCAAATGTGGATGATTTTATAGTTTCTTAATGTTTGTTTATAAAACCAATGTGCCTTTTCTAGAAGTATTGGCATTTACACAGGATGTCGACGATTTTATAGGTTTTCGTCGCTACCACAAGAGAATCTGCTCTTAAAACAAACTTGACCCAAAATATCGTAAACCAATATTGTAAGAATACTAAGGTAAATATATTTTTTCCTTTTTTTATGATTTCTTGGCCCTCAATTCATTTCAATTTAGTTTTAGTTGACAAAGCTGTTTTTCTATATTTCGTGTCCATTTTGTTTGTAGGTTATATACATATATCTAATATGTATTTTCTTTATGTAATATACATGTACAAGAAAGTTCATATGCAATGCACTTAATCACGTAACAAACCCACAGTCAATCTGGCATTCGGGAATTCCCCAACTTTCACAAAATGTGCAAGTGACACATAGTATCTGGAAACAAATACCATTTATATTATAATTGTAAATATATTTTCAAATTTAGCATGCGTAATATAGAAGTCTACATTATAAATTTCATGTGTTTGGATTTTATTTCGTTAAAATTCTAAAGTTATAGGATGGCTAATTTATTTACCAGGAACTGCACGTAAGACGCACGAATTGGCAGACTATTTTATAATTAATATACGAGGTGTGGCTATTAAATAACGAGACTGACGCTGGTATAGAAGAAGTGCACATGCGCCAGTCGCCAACGACTGAGAGCTATTTATCGTGAAGCCTCTTTCGAATGCAGTGCCTCTTGCCTCTGTAAACAAATCAGTATAGCCGTAGCCTTCGTTCGTATTAGAGTTGTTTTTTTGTTTCGCCGGAAAAATGTTAAGTGTAACAATAGAGCAACGAATTGTTGTGAAATTTCACATGAAACTTGGGAAAACCGCTTCTGAAACTTAGTGTATGGCAATAAATGTTTATCACGTGCACGTATTTTTGAGTGGTTTAAGCGTTTTCAAGATGGCCGAGAAGACGTTGAAGATGATTCACGCCCGGGTCGCCCTTCCACGTCAAAGACGGATGACGATATCGAAATAATCGGTAATCTGGTTTGATCTGACCGTCGGTTAAGTATTCGCGCGATTGCTGAAACTGTAGAAATCCATACGTACGGCAAATTTTAAATAACAATTTTAAAATGCAAAAAGTCTGTGCCAAAATGGTGCCTAAAATTTTCACGTGTGAACAACAAGAATCTCACAAAAATGTTTGTACTAACACTTTGAATGTCATTGAAAATGGGCCAAACTTATTGGAAAGGATAATAACATGTGACTAATCATGGTTTTTCACTTATGATTCTGAAACTAAGCGCCAATTCATGCACTGGACGAGCCCATCTTCACCCAGGGCCAGAAAAGCTCGAATGAGCAAATCCAAATTCGAAGCAATGACGATCGCTTTTTTCGATATTCATGGGATTGTGTACCTTCACTGGGTTCCTAAAGGTCGAACTATTAATCAACATTACTACCCTCACGTTCTTGCTTAACTCCGTGAAAGAATAAGGAAGAAAAACGACCTGAATTGTGAAAGGATAAGT
The DNA here is from genome assembly GCA_031893035.1 of Dermolepida albohirtum. Lineage (NCBI taxonomy): Eukaryota > Metazoa > Arthropoda > Insecta > Coleoptera > Scarabaeidae > Dermolepida > Dermolepida albohirtum. The sequence continues at coordinate 161,948 of JAVIWB010001121.1, read as the reverse complement.
CTTGGGCTCAATGCACCGGCTCATTCTGCATTGTCGGTCAAGAGGTTTCTAGCCAAGTACAGCATCCCAGTGTTAGACCATCCGGCTTCTTCGCCGGATTTTACACCGTGCGACTTCTATCTGTTTCCTAAGGTGAAATCTGAATTAGAGGGAACAAAATTTGAGTCCGTTGAAGCTGTGAAGCGAAAGCGGCACGCGTCCTGAAGGAGCTGACAGAAAAAGACTTCCAGCACTGTTTCGAACAATGGAGGATTCGCATGGAACGTTGTAGGGATAGAGGAGGAGTGTACATTGAAGGTAATAATAAGTAAATATGTATGAATTCAAAATAATTGTGTTTTACAGCGTCAGTCTCGTTATTTAATAGCCACACCTCGTATAACTATTTACCCTATTCTGACAGAAAGCATCAGTTTTTGTAATTAGTGTCAAATTAATTTCTGTTTGTAACATGTAGACATATCCTATCTGTCACTACAAATGTCTACATTTATTTTTTTAATAACCCAACTAACAAATTTGTCGCCCTTGTATTATGGAGTGTCTTTAAATATTTACTTTTCCAGAAAAATATTGAACATCGTCGTTCTCTTTGTCGCTGCACAAACAATGTCAGCATTCATACAAATGTAACGTATATTTGTAAATATTTACTGCGGCTTTTATGTAGTACGGTCCCTTTCGGTAACTTGACTTTCTTGTCGTTAAACAAAGCCATTGTACGGTTCAAAAGTAGTTTGTCCTGTCAACATCAAATGTGACTTGGCTTTTCAAATTTGCCGCTCTATTTTTTCTCTTTTTTCAAAAAGGTGGAATTCCACGGCAAATGTCGAAGTTGCAGTTTACTTCAGCAATGAATACGGTTTTAGTTCAGTTCCTTCGAGACATCAATAATTTAAATTAATATAAATTTATTAATTAAATAATGATGTTTGGCGGTGTTTTTTAAATTTGTGTAATAAACATGGGAAAACTTACGAACACGTAATATACAAGTGGCCTGAAATTCACGAATAATCGTCACCTATGATTAATTCTGAGTCGTCAATCCTAACACAGGAATGTTATATTGTCAGTAATTCAGCAATACGAATTGTTTAAAAAAAGTGTAGATTTGGAAACATAGTAAAAAACTATCAATAAATCAGTAGGAATGATGTGGCAAGATATGATTTTTATTTAATTTCAATGAAAATAACAATAATAATTATAATTAATGTAAATGCTGAAACTGTTTGCCATTGGTTTGAAGAAAAAACTGTAGCCTTTGTGGAACAATTTAAGACGCGTTGAAACAATCTCAGGTAATTAATTGTATTGTGGCGTTAATTCTATTTGTTAGTTCCTGTTCATTGGGTGGAGGCGCCACATAAACTTTTTCTTTAAAAAACTTCCAAAGAAATCAAGGGGATTCATATCTGGTGATCTTGTAGGCCATGATACAATATTTTTCAATTTCGCCCGATCCACTTATCTGGAAAACATTCGTTCAACCATGCTCTTGTAATTTTTGCACTATGAGCTGGTGCATCATCCTGTATGAAATACGTGTTGGCTTTTATATTTAATGGAACATTATCCAATATTCCTTTCAACACATTTACATATTCATCTGCATTTAGTGTATTCGGAAGAAATATTGTTGCTACAATTTGAAGGTGGAAGATGCCTAGCCAATCATTTACAGAAAACTTTCGTTGGTGTTCAAATTCCCGACTAGCTCTGAGATATAGCAATTAAACATTATTCTTTGCAAATTGTCATTTTTGTATAATGATTGTACTTTTGTAACAAGACAGTTATTCTTAAATTGTCATTTTTGTATAATGATTGTACTTTTGTAACAAGACAGTCTTAAAAGGCCATCCGTAAGTATTAAAAAAAAGTTGTCTTACTTGGAATGTCCATTTCCTGAGCTATTTCTATGCGAGGAGGATTCTGATGAACAATATCCAAAATTTCTTCCTCAACTTGGATTGTACGATGATGTCTTGGCTTATCTTCATCACACTGACTGGACAAATGGGCCTGTTTTACGAAGTTTGCAATCAAATCTTTGAAATGTTTTGGTAAATGGGTGCTGCCAGTATGGATACCGTATTGCATGTCATTTGCCAAGCGCGCATTTCCATTGCAAAACTCAAGTACCGAATATACATATATCAGTGTATTTATTGAAAGTTTAAATTACAAATTGGTTAGGATATCCCAAAAATGGGGTAAGTAATGGAAGCAAGAATAATGAACGTTAAACTAACAAACGCAAAATTTGACAAATAATTTTTAAATTACAGACATTATTCCTGGCCAAAGTTGTCATATCTCCTTTAACGTAAAAAAAATAGTTAAAAAAATTTTTATAAGGCGAAATATTGGCATAAAACGATTAATTACATTAACGTAATGTTGTATAATTGAAATTATATTTTCAACATTAATGGTCTGGTGTGCCTTAACGACTAACAATACAACATTTCTGTATTAGGATTGTCGACTCAGAATTGATCATAGAATCGTTTCATGTGTGACGATTATCAGTAAATTTCTAATCAACGCATATACTTAAAATTCCATGAAAAGAAAAAAAAATTAAATTTTTCTAAAATATCTAAAATACGTTGAATAAAATAATGATCGAATGGTAAGACACGTACCCGGTAAGCATGAGACCGTGCAAGGTACGATATATACCACGTAGAAAGCAGAAAAAATTTCTGTTTCGCATCGTAAAAGCGCATAATTATGTAAGTATGTATATATATTGAATAAAATAGTTAAATTTTTATTCCATTTATAACATTATCAACATTATTTTTTTTAGTAACGGCGCATTCTGTTCAAAAATTTAGTTAAGCATCATAGTCCAATCACTTGACGTCCAGTTGCGATAGTTTTGCACACATTGCAACCGTTTTTTGCCGATTTCCTGCCCCGGCGATGGTTTACTAAATGCAATGCGTTCCAAGTTAACTTTTAGACGGCGTTTTATTGTATTGATCTTAATATAATTTTGAGGTCCGCGATTAATTTCGGGAGCTGTTAATCGTCGATTCTGTTTGTTAAGTAATTTAATTCGTAAATTCTCAACAATCATTGTTATCCGAGAAAGATCTGGCCGTTTACGATCTTCGACAGACCCCCGTCGTACAATATCGCTGGAGTGTATAGTGCACCGTATACGCTTTTGTATATTTATTGGTGTCCCTTTTGGCATTTTAAAATACGATTGCTTAATTAAAAAAAAATTAATTAAAAAACAAAATCATGTAGACAGACAATAATCTATTAATATATTCTGTAAGTGACGAACAACGACTGAACTATACTTACTGTACAATACCGTTCATATAAGTTCGGAATCTAATAAATTTAAAAAAAGGGAAAACAGTTAAACTAATTTATGTCAAAACTTAAAATTTTTATGTTGTTTTTTAGATGTTTATAAAGTATAATAATAAAAATTAAAGTAATTCTAACGTTAAGTAAACAAAGATTAAACATTCCGCACATCGAAGAAACCCCTTTTTGCGTGAAGAACAGCCCGTGCAATTCAAGGCATTCGTTTCACGAGTTTTTCGAAGACTATTCGGTATACTATTCCATTCTTCTTGCAATATGTTCCACAAGTGATTTGTTGATTTGTTGAGCTAGGACACACTTTTCGGACACTCCTGTCCAATTCATCACATAACAATTCTATGGGGTTTAGGTCGGGGCTTTGCGGTGGCCATGTCATTATTTGTAGGGTATTATTGTTTTGTTCGCTATTTAAGAAATTCTTACATATTACTGCTGAGTATTTGGGGTCGTTGTTCTGCATAAACACAAAATTTTCACCGATTAAACGTAGCCCCGATGGTATTGCATTTTCTTGCGATATTTCTAAATAACCCTCTTTTCGCAAAATACCCTCGATTCGCTTCAAGTCTCCTGTGCAGACGTAGCAAAAACAACCCCAAACGAGCACAGAACTTCTTCCTTATTTGACGGTTGGCACTATACAATTCCACGGCATTTTTTGCCCACTCGCTTTTCTTACAAAAATACATTGATTGTCCAAGCACTTCAAACTTTGATTCATCAGCCCATAAGATCCTTTTCCAATCATCCAGTGTCCAATCTCTGCGTGTTTTTGCCAATTGTTGTCGTTTTTGCATGTTTCCCTGTCGAAGTAAGGGCTTTCTTACAGCAATGTAGCCGTGAAGATTTGCTGCTTTTAATCTTCTTTTCACCGTAGTAACAGAAATTTTTCTTGCGCGGTCGCGATTCATTTCTGCGGTAATTTCGGTTGTAGTCAGTCTCCTATTTCGTTTACTCAACAATTTTACAAGCGCATCGTCGGCGTGGCATGTTTTTCGCTTACGACCTGAACGTGCGGATCTTTTAAACTGCCCGTGTGTTGATGTCGCTGAATAATATCACTAACAGTCGATTTATTAACATGTCTTTTTGGAAATTTGACTCACTGGATAACCTTCTTAATGAAAAGCAATAATAACAGAATGTTTTTCTAAACTTGTTGGTTTTTCTCTCGGCATTTTAAGAAATTCACATAAAATACGGTATTATCAGTAATGCGCATGCTAGCAAATTTATTTGAAAACTAATGCATATTTCGATACACAAGACTCTTGGATAAGGACAGGTAAGTTTCGCAAGTTTTTTTACTTGCAATATTATCTCAAAAATTACTGTATTTATGGCGGTACGGATTATTCCAGGAATTACCGCAGGGAGTCATAAAATATAATAGCTATTTGTGTATGCTCTAATAGATATATTTGCCTGCAATTGGTTATAAATCTCGTAAAAGATGTAATGTAAATGTATTATTTATATTTAAACGCAATTATACTATTTTTTTAGAAAAGTTTACTAAATTTCACTAGCTGTTCGAACTAATATGGACGGTAGTGTACATTGTGATAAAAATTTAAAATTCTATATTCTATTGTCTCTCTCTCTTCGTTGTAAACAACTCCAGGTGCACGTAATTTGGTATTCCTGAGTGAGGCAGACCGGCCGCAATAAAACAAACAATAGAAGTTTCGCAATAAACCCTCTTACATATATATTTATTTATTTATTTAACTAAAGTTCCTGAATTCTTATCTTACCTTCATCGTACAGTATTGCATATTAATATTATGATTATATAACAGACCCATAACTTTGTACTTTGTGGTTTTACAGAATATTAGGAAGTGTCCAAACTTCCATAAGTGGTAGTGTACATACTATGTATTTCTTACACACTTACATATATTTCTTATACATTTTAAAGCTCTAACAAGTTAAGCAATTTCATAGATTCAAGTTAATTAAGTTCATTTTATTATAAACAACGTAAGCTATTTTAAAATTATGTACACTACCGTCCATAAGTTTAATCGCACTTCAGATAAATTTAATTGCAGAAAGAAATAAAATATTTAAGTTAATATATTGAAATTTTATCCAAACTAAAATCATTTTACATATTTGCACGTTATTTAACCGAAGTGTTTTGTATAAACGAATGAACGCCTTGTTTGCTATTTCAAGATATAATATTCAGGTATATAGGGAATATAATGAGGGTGTCGTGGAGATTATCCCTTACTCGGAATTGTTTGTTGTATGGTTTATTACGTGGACGTAATAGCCAGTTTTTACTTGATATTTGTGCGTTTGTAAGAGTATATTTTATGTCTATTACACAGTGAATACTCAGTATTCACGCTGTTAATGAAGTGTCAGCAAGTGCTATCGAGTGAGCGTATTTTTTTAACTGTGTTTAAAACATGGCAAGGAGAAAGCAACTAACTCTTGAACAAAGGGGAAGAATTATTGCTTTGCACAAAACAAAGCTTTCTAATAGAGAAATCGCCCGAAAACTAAAAGTTTCCGAGTATTGTGTTCGTCAAACTGTAAAGAGAATGGCAGAAACCAGCCAACTCGGGGATCGAAAACGCACTGGACAGCCGAGGATAACTACTAAAAGAGAAGATGAATATCTAAAATTAATGTCCTTGCGCAATCCTCGCCTTACAGCGTCGGAAATAGCAGCACAATATAACGTACACCACCAAGCCACGGTTAGCGTAACAACGACCAAACGCCGTTTAGCTGAAGCTGGACTTAGAGGTCGAGTAGCAGTAAAAGAGCCACGTCTGTCTGCACAACATAAACAAAAAAGATTGGCCTGGGCGAGAACACACAGGTACTGGACTGTTGAAGAAATGAAACAAGTCTTATGGACAGATGAATCCAAATTTGAAATTTTTGGAAATAAACACCGTATTTTTGTTAATCGTCATGTCGGAGTGTTAGAGAGAATGTTAGATGAATGTGTGGGTAAGATAGTGAAACATGGTGATGGAAATGTGATGGTTTGGGGTTGCTTTAGAAATGGGCACATCGGAAAATTGGTGCAAATCACAGAAAGAATGACATAAGCAGTCTATTTGGCTATATAACAAGAGCATGCTCTTCCGTCAGCGATGGAGCTAATGGGTCCGGAGTTTGTTTATCAGCAAGATAATGACCCCAAACACACAGCAAAGATTGTAAAAAGTTTTTTCGCCGACCAAACTGAAAGAGGAATCCTTACATTAATGATGTCGCCACTCCAAATTCCGAACTGCAATTCGATAGAGCTGTTATGGGACTGTTTAGATCGTGAAGTGCGTAAAATATCTCCTACTGGCAAGACGGATCTTTGGGGTAAGTCGCGGAATGCATGGAACTCTATCGATGAGGAATATCTCGACCGACTAGTTGAACGAATGCCACGTGTTTGTGAAGCCGTGATCGCAGCTAGGGGTGGTTACTTTGACAAAAGTAAAATTTAAGCTAACTTATTATAATATTACTTAGATTAATAATGTCAATTGCTTGAATTGTATGTTAATTTAGTATTTTACAAATAAATTTGCCACGAAAATAAACAGTCTCTTTAACATCATTGCGCTATTAAAATTATCTGTAGTGCGATTAAACTTATGGACGGTAGTGTATTTACTTTTATAAGCATCAAGATAATAAATATTAGTATTAAGGGTTTAAGTATACCACACTATGTTCAATAAAATGAGTAGATAAAAATAGTGAGCTATTCAAATTATTCTTAACAGCTGAATATAATTTTAAATATACAGTTTTTTGTTTTTAAATACACATTTGAAATTATAAAATTTTATCATTCGATCAGATACTCGTCTGCAAATTATGTTATACCATTCTTTACAAGATAACATAATAGTGAAATTTATGATTTATAAATTACAAAATTCATTTTACTGTTAACTTTTAAAATAATAAATCACAATAAGATAAGTGGGTGTTGCAAAAATGTTGCTATTGTAACATTTTTCCAACACCTACATCCAAACATTCGAAAGCCTTCTGAAAAATATTAATATACTTTATAATCGAAGCTAAACAAACCGTTTTTCGAGTGTTCACTTGTATATACATTCACTTACGCCCAAATGCTTTTATTACATTTTTGTAAGATTGCCAAAAAAATAATGTATATAGCTCATTTATCGTATATACCTGGTGTCCCATGACTTAATTGCCAAAGCATAAGGATGCAGTACTAATGTAATTTCAAATTAAAACAGTCTAATGAATATATGCCCAAAACTCTATCGTAACTGAGCTATAAGCATTTGGAATTTTAGATAATCTAATGCAGGTATTACGTAGCGTTGTTGATTTCGTTCGTTAAAAAGTTAATTCAATTAAGTCAATTAAGTTACTTTAAGAGTGTTTATTTTTTCGTGTTACATTAAAATAATTTAAAAAATATTCACTTTATGGATTATCTAATGGAAATGGTCAAGCGGCAGTTACTGAATATCGTCGGCGACTTCCCACTCACAAAGTGTCTTGTGGGACTGTGTGTTACCAATGTCCATCGATGTTTAAGAGAAGCAAACAAGTTTCCTGCAGCTGCTTCTGGACGTCTTGTGCAACAAGAATTTGCTCAAGAAGAAGCAGTATTCAATATGGTTGACATTCAGCCTTCTACTAGTGTCTGAAGAATAGTCAACAGACTTAATGTAAATCGCATGAGGGTATGGAGAACTTAGCGACTACGCATTAAGACTTGAATTTAGTCGTTGGTTAGTGAGAAATCCATGACTTTGTTGGAAAATATTGTTTAATGATGAAACCTCCTTCTCCAGAAAGGGCGTCAATAAAATCAGGAATTAACGTTGTTGGGAACTTGAAAATCCACGGCAAACTAGAGAATCCCATTTTCAAAATAGATTTTCGGTGAATGTTTGGTGCTATAGTCGTCTGAATGGTCCGTTTATAATTGAAGAGCGTCTCACTGCAGTTCGTTATTTACGTTTTCTAGAAAATGACGTTACAACATTGCTGGATGACGTTCCTCTTAATGTAAGATGACCAATGTAACAGACTTCCTTAATCAAAACTATACGAACCGGTGGATTGGAGGAAGTTTAGCAATTGCTTGGCCGCCAATGTCACTAGACTTAAATGCTTAGACTATTTTTTATGGAGAAGGTTGAAAAATTTGTTATTATTATTATTATTACACATTAGTAGTAATGCTTTTAGTTTTGCTCCTTGTCCTTTTAGTCTTATTGTGTCGTATCTGAACAATACAATCAACGATCTTTTCTACAATAGCTACTTGTCTAATGTTTTTATATTTATCTTCTGGGTTCCCCAAGTTTCGAACCTTGGTCCACTATTATTTTTACTATTTATAAACGACTTTGTCGTCTAACATTTTAGCTTATACTGATGATATTAAAATTAAGTAATATTGTTTAACGTGGATGTCATGCACTTACAGAAAAATATTAATTTTACCATTGACTGGTATGCTGGTAATTGTTTGCCTTTAAATATTGATAAATGTTTCGTGATGTCTTTTATTCTTTTTATTCTATGGACATATCATTTTGAAAACTGATACAGTGAAAGATTCTGGAATATTTTTTGAAAATTTCTTGAATTTCAATTTACATATTCAATACATGTGTCTCCGAGCGGTTAAAACATTAGCATTTATTTTGTAGTGTGGTATGTTCTTCAATAACGCCGATATACTCAAAGCAGTATATTTTGCCTTTACTCGAAGCAAACTAGAATATGGATCTATTATATAGTATCCTTTCTACGATACTCAAAAATTTGGCGTAGAGAAAATTCGATATAGATTTTTGAAGTTTTTGTTCTATAAAACTTTTGGCATTTATTCGGATGGAGGCACTGACTACATTTATTTACTGGAACAACATAGCCCAATCCAACAGCAGTCAATTTTTGCCAAATCGAAGAAACCAACGTGCTCTATACGTTTTATAAATTAGCGAGTGGTGAGATTGGTTGTCCTGACCTATTTTCTGTAACTAATTTTAATTTTCCACGAATATTCGATCATCCCATATTATGTATTGTTACCTTCTGATTCAGAAAATATCCCAGAAGCTCCTGAGACTCCCTAGAATATCCTGAGATACCCAGCAGTCTCCTGAGCCTACCCAGAAACTCCTCAGACACTCCAGAAATCTCCTGAGAATACCCAGAAGCTCCTGAGACATCCCAAAACTATCCTGAGCTAACCCGGAAGTTCCTGAGACACCTCAGAGGCCTCTTGAGCCAACTTGGAGGCTCCTGCGACACTCCAGAACTCTGCTGAGCCCATCAGAAGCTCCTGAGACACCTCTTTCGATAATTTTCTGTTTCCTCATCGAACGTCAAGGACAAATATTTTATAGAGATTCCCCATTAATTCATCTAATAAGAACACTAATGCTGTATTCACCGGAAATAGACATTGAAATTGTACTACAGTATTTTTTTAATTTTTAGTAGATAGCATATATTTTTTTGTTTATATTTATTATTAACTTTGTCTAATTATTTTTTTGTATGTACTCAGCATTATCTTCCATTTTATTTTGTTCTGTAACAAGGCTTGACCTGTTGGGCAATAAATTTATTATTCTCTACCAAAATGAAACAAGAACATAAATGCCGTTTGCAGCCATTGCAAAATATATGGAAAAGTCTATAAGGTTTACAAAGAGGTGGGTAGAATTTATTAAATTCGTTCAGTTTTTAAGTTTGTTTGTTACTTTGTTAGTAATGCTGAAATCGTGCAAAAGAGGACAATATCAGAACAAACGTAATGTTCTTAATTTATAGTTTATAATAAAGTATTTATTGTAAGTTACCTCGCGCCTTATATCAATTCGTATTCAAACTTATCACAGTTCATATTCAGACACGGAAAATGATAAGCTTTTAAGGCATACAAATGAATAACAAAAGCTCTTAAGCATTTTCCTTCTTTAATTATATGGTTTTGCATAATACAGATTCTAGGTTAATAATAATAATTCACGCTTTTACATCCTCAACAACTTAACTCCAATCACAGGGAGTATTGGCAGACAATACAGACAATATTACGACCCCGCTCGTGGTGACTTAAAATCTTTGATTGTCAACATGCGCTTAAACGGGAAAGGAAACCACGAAAATACCTTTCCAGACAGCCCAATTCCGAGATAAATGTGTGATAAGCCAGTAACATACAAAAGTTGTACATACATACATATGTATACCTTTCTCCATGCGAGTTGACAAATTTGTCTATAATATCTAGGGCTAGGGCTGGTAATTCTAAGAATCTTAATAAAAAAGTTTAAAGTACTCTCAAAACTATTGGAAATTGTTTTTGAAATAGTACTATTAATGTTTCAAAGGAAAGTATGTGAAAGGCATATGGGAGAAAATAAGGAATTACACAAGAGTGTGTATTGATGATATGCCGCCAGAATTGAGGTTATTGAAGCTAAGACTGGACTAGAAAAATATCGATAATTTATTTTATTAATTAATAATAACAAATAATGAATTTGGAAACATAATTTACTCAAAATTCCACACATAAGTTACAAAATGTAGACTAATTCAGTTATCAAGTTCTTTAGAATTTCTAATTAATTCGTGGTCTTTAGGTTATTAGAGCACCTTTATAAATTAAATTTCAACAATATTGAAATGATATATTTATATCTACTGAAAAATAATATATTTGAATTTTTGATGAACAATATAAAATATTGTTGGATTTTGATTTTGAAAAATTATTCATACAATTTGAGAGACAACATGATAAAAAAGGTATGTAGGTACACTTTCTTTTTAATTTCCCGTGAGTCCACTAAACATAGGAACATGTTATAAAAGCAAAAAAGACAGAAAGGTATGAAAACCGTAAATAATATATCTGATATTATGTTAAGTAACTGTCGTTAAATAAAGCTTTATTAGATGCTGCTTTTTATTGGATATTTTAACTTTATTTTAACTTCGTGTTTATTTATATTTGTTTCTATAAATATTCTAGGATTAAACATACAATATATCGTGTAAAGTAATACCGTACATGCTTTTACGTTTATGTATATGTTTTTATGACACAACACACATACACCTTACACACAGCAAGAAATGGATAAAAATAAACATGGCATTTTTAAAGAATATGTATCTACTTCTGTCTTGTTTTAAACTGGTTTCTGACGAAGTTTTTATTTATTTCACTGATATACTAACGAAGTTCCTTTTACATTCTTTCTCCACCGTTAGTAAGTAAACCAACATGTCACAGAAATATTTACATTACGATCAAGATTATAGATTGTATATTGCAATTTTAATATTAAAAATTTACAACAGTAAAAAACGTATTTGACTTTAAAATAAGTTACAGAAATATCAATAAATTTGGCTAGTTATCCACGGTTAAATTTTAAGTTGGATGGTTTCTTAAACTCTTTCTCTTTCCATTGGCATGTTCTGTTCATAATAAATTGGCTCTGCAAATATTAATTAACTGTTGAAAGACAAAAAATTAGTAAGGTGCTTATGATAAGGAAATGAGAAGGTAGCATAAACTAGACAAAACGTAATATACAGGGTATTTCAAAAAGAAATTTAGAATGCATATATTTTTTAAACTTTAAGACATACGAATATGAAACTTTACACACATATTTACGTACCTCTAAAGTTCATATAACAGATGTTCAATATGTCCTCCATCAGCGACACGAACAATATCACATCGATACTCAAATTCCTCCCATAGTCGGGCCAGCATGTCCTTCGTCGCTGATGTTATGGCAGTACGGATTTCGTTCTTCAACTCTTTCAGGCTCTGTGGGAGTGGTGGTGCATAAACGTTGTCTTTAACGAAACGCCACAGGAAGAAGTCACAGGGTGTCAAATCCGGTGACCGTGGAGCCCAGCTGAGACATGCTAAGTCGCCAGCTCCTTGACGACCAATCCAACAGTAGAGTTTCATTCAGATATTTACGCACTTGGCGACTCCAGTGAGGGGGTGCCCCGTCTTGTTGAAAAATGAAGTTGTCTTCTTTATATATATTGTCCTTTACGCGTTTTAAATTTTGAATATAAAACTGAAATAAAACACTTACTCTCCACGAAGATTAATACATGAGCTCGAACCAATGCTGGTTTGTTGGTACAGTCAAAATTGCGTTTTCGAAGGCACAGACTGCTCATCTCATGGCTGGGACCTTTGACCACGCAGTACGTTCTTGATAAGAAAGGTAAAGAAATCGTTGAGGCTTATGTCCGGACTGTAGTGAAGATAGTCTAACAATTCGACATTTTGTTGCGATAAAAATTTAATTGTCTTGCATGCTGTGTGCAAATTTGACTATGGTTCGTCCTTCGGGATTGGTTTTTCGAAGTTCGCTTGCGGTAAACAAATGGTTATGTATCAATCGAGGAATTGTTGCTACATGACCTGCATTCGAGATAAATGTTATGATCATCTTTTTGAAGACACTTCGAGAACGGATTACTTTTGTCGGCTTTTCTTCAACTTGAAACACACAAATAGACGACTGGCGTTTATTGTGTGGTTTGTATGAGCAAATCCAAGATTTATTACCAGTGACAATGTTATGTATACGTTTTTAGAGTTTCCGGCGTTGAAGTGATTTAGAGTTTTTTGACACCAATTTACCCTAGCTGCTTTCTGTTCTTCGGTAAATAGATGCGGTATCCAAAGGGAAATTAATTTTTTTACACACGATTCTTTATGTAAAATTTTTTGAATTCAGTTCTTTGAAATCTCCAATAATGCTTCTATCTGGCGGTATGTCGTATATTTGTTGGTGTTCTTGTGCACAGTATCGACATTTTCCTGAGTGACTGCCGCTTTTGGTGAACCTGCTCTTGGTTCGTCGCTAAAACTAATTCGTCCACGTTTGAATTCTCCATACTAACTAGAAATTGTTAACTGATGTGGTGCTTCATTGCCGAAAACAGAAATCAACTCGGCGATGTACTCTTGTTGAGATAATTGTCTTCGAAAATTATAAAATATTATTCCGTGAAAATGTCTCGGTTTAATTCCATTTTTCAACTAACTGGTCAACTTTGATATTTCGTTGTAGCTACGACACTACACGTATCGCACTGAAACTTCGGAATTAGATGGTGGTTAATTTTTACTGCTGACATTTCATTAATGGCGCCCTCTACGTTCCACTATGCAATATATATATATATATATATATATATATATATATATATATATATATATATACACATGAAGTATTTTATATACGCGTATATATAAAGTATTCTATAATAATTATATTTATCAATAATTAAATAGACTTTTGAATTAATTTATAACTATTCTGATAGTATTATATGATTTTGTGAATCACGTCTATATAAATATATGTTTTGATGTAAATGTAATGATCTAGTTGTTTAGATCTAAATTTTATATTAATGGAAACATTAATGTTGCATTCGGTATATAGATTTGATGATTGGTTTTTAAATTAGTAGAATAACTCATCTTCGTCAAGCATTTTAAACTGGCATTAACTTAAAAAAATTAAATGGTGTCGCCGACACTTTCACTTAAAATATTAAATCTCGGAATTAAAATTACGCTAATAAAATTAAATATTCTATAGAAAACAGCGCGTGAAAGTTCGTTCTTCACGTTCCACAATTTTTCGCTAATTTGCATAGTGAAGTTAATATATACATTTTTATTTATATTACCCTAACGACAGGAGAGAGAGTATGCAGTTGCGTGAAGCTTTTTGTTATTAGGTCGAAAGTGTAAACAAACTCATGTACTAATCTGGTACGTAGTCTTCCGCGGTCGTGGTCCATACTATCTTCTTCTGGGTTTCCGAGCTGGAACCGCGTCACTGGTTAGACTGACGTTTCGTACCCACTCGTATGGGATATCTTCAGGGCTCAACTACTGCTACTGTTTATTGCACTAAAACTGTTTCAGTGCAACAAAGTGTGGTGGGTACGAAATGTCGACAGTTACACCAGTGAAGTGGCCTAGAAGAAGATAGTATAAACTCGTGTAGTATTTGAATTGCATACTATTGTTCGGTTTTTTTTTTTCGAAATATACAAGAGCTCTCTTTCTAGTTCGATATCGCAGAGGCTCGTCCCAAAAATATAGAATAACAATTGTGATTTAGATCGTAAACCTTTTAGTGGTAATGTTTGTACGTTCACTAATACGTGACAGAGTCGTTGGTATTGTACTGGAAGAGAATAATTCCGCACAGATCTTCCCCACTAACCACCAAATATATAAAACACTGGGGAAGGTTTGTGCGGAATTGTTCTGTGCGAGTTTTATCTACTGATGATGACAAATCAGTTGTCAAAATACGTATACAGAATATAAACAATGATGTAGAAGAGATTTTATTTATCGTTTTTGATTAATTCAATTAACCACAGTGATCTTTAAAATTTACCTTAGCATTTATTGTATACTGTCAAGCTGACAAAGTGCACGTTCGAATGAGCCACTACGTACGTTCGTATGAACAAAGAGGCGGACATAACTATAAAATCGTAAGCACCTGTATTTATATGCAAATTCATCGTCCGCTTAACATCCATCCGCTTAACGCACAATTTGTGCACGCATTATGTACATCAATCGTAGCTAATTAGAACATACTTGTTAATATGCATTTCAGCACAAGTAAGTAACAAACATGCGTAGTTTGACTATCTAGTATTTCCTGTATTTGCACTAATTGTGTTCGAAACTCTCAATAAAGAAGGAGTAAAGATTTTAATTATGACAGTTATTTGTATTCATTATACAATTACAACATTACTGTGCCACCAATTTTCTTTCTTAAACATTTACAATTACTGTATTTTTTGTTTAATTCTGCCGTCATAAGACTTATAAGATCGTGGGCATCTTTCAAGAAAGAAAAGTTTACAGTGTGTATTACACTACATACTAAAATTTTAGGTAAACATTCAATTAAAAGCATATGGATTAAAGCAAAATTCTAATTTTTACCGCTTTGTATTTACATCATATATATTTCACAGGAATTTTTGGAAAAAATTACTGCACTCTGGTTAGTCGTAAGTTCCAATCTCACGAAAGAAAAGTAAATTTATTCAAAAATTTTTCCATATAGGTAAAGAGTGTTTCAAATTTCGCGTTTTTTTTTAAGAATAAATAAAGCACATAATTTGGATTCACTTTCAAAAACTTTTTACTTGTAATTGAAGTATCAGTTATGACATTTATATGCGAAAACTAATATCTGCCAAATGACCTCCTCTTGCAGTTCCACAAACGTCCACTTTTTTGTTAAAATTTTCAATGACATTTTGATATAATTGAGGTTTTATCTCATCAATGACACGAATAATTTCATCTTTCAAAGCAGGAGTTGATTGTGGATTGTTTTCATAAACTTGACTTTAAAAATAGTCTAACGGTGTCAAATCACATGATCTTGGTAGCCAATTAACATCACCGTTTCCTGAGATTACACGTCCAGGAAATTTTTCTCTCAATAAATCAATTGATTCGTGTGCAAAGTGAGGTGTAGCGCCATCCTGTTGAAACCACATATGCTCTAGATCAATATTCATTAATTATGGCCACAAAAATTCGGTTATCATCCGACTATATCGAACACCATTGACAGTTACAGCTTCACCAGTAGCATTTTCAAAGAAGTAAGGTCCAATTACACCACCTGACAATAATGCACACCAAACAGTAACTCGTTTAGGATGCATAGGTTTCTCACGAATAATTCGTGGATTTCCTCACCCCATATACGGTAATTTTGTATATTAACATAGCCACCGAGTTCAAAATGTGCCTCATCGGAAAACATTATGTTTTGAGAAAAATCAGCTAGTTGTTCATTGATCAAATTGACAAATGAACGATGTTTAGATGATCTAATGGCTTCAGTTCCTGTGTTATTTGAACCTTTTATGCCTTCAGAGCTAAATACTTGCGTAAAATACGCCGTGTTGTTGATCCACTAAGTCCAAGTTGTTGTGAACGTCGTCTAATGGACATTTCAGGATCTTCAGCAAGACTTTCACGAACCAAACCAATACTTTCTTGTGAACGACCCCTACGACTGTATTTTTCACTTTTTTGATCTTCCACGGAACTGGTCTCTTGAAATTTTTTAATAATTTGACCAATAGTGCTTTCAGATGGAAGATTATGTAAACCATAAAATTCACGTAATTTTCTAAAAACTCTTCACGGAACGCTGATTTTCATAAAATAATTCAACAATTTGAACGCGTTGTTGTACCGTATATGAGGCCATTTTTATAAATGTCATACATCGTACTTTTTAAATGCCCAGACAAATTTAGTGCGCCATCTATATTTTATTTATTCTTAAAAAAAACGCGCAATTTGACACACCCTTTATATACGATTGAAAAAGGGGTAAATTTTTTTTTCAATTTCACATTTTAAAAACACGTAATTACATGCAATTAAAATCTATTGTGGACTTCATTTAATATCTGTTTCCACAATGCAATATATTGCATGTTAGTAGATACGAATACCATCGTTCTCTATGGAACCTACCGAGAGTTTTATTCAATATCTGTTTCCCTAATTCAATTTATGCCAATTTAATATATTGGAATATAACTGTGCTCTGTGATCGTGGTTTAGATACATGCTCGGTAGGCATGAGATCGTGAGTTCGAATCTCACCAAAGAACAGTAAATATTTTCAAAAGTTTAAAGCGGTTCAAATTAGAATTTTTCAGTTTCATATCGTAAAAGCGCATAATGTAATCTGGACTATTTTTAGTCACCAAAAAAACTACAGAATTTTTAAACAAAATAGTTTTAATGAAAATTAATAATACAAATTAATTATTGCCAAACGATAATGTCGATCAATTTTAAAGTTCCTCAAAGAGTCTGTATTCATCGATAGTTTTATACACCTGGTGAGTGCTAATATCGAAACGATGATACAAAAATAATTCGAGAACTATATGTCCGTCCCTCGAATAGTAAAGAATATTGCTATTCGAGAGAATAATACTTCAAGTACAACCATCGCTGAAGTACAGAATCGCTCCCCTTATAATGGACAAATACTAATGAATTTTAGTTCATTATGGGCGAGAGTCTATTATAAACGAGTCCATTTTAACCAAAGGGTTTTTCTCATATTTATATCAGGATTTTAAAGAACAGTACATTATAATGAGTTTCTATGAGTTTTTATATATACATACATATATAGAAGTTACAGAATGTGAACTAATATAACTTCTCGCGTGCGTCAGAGCTTTGACCAGTGTTAATTACTTTAGTCCTAAAAATGTCCGAGGAAAGTAAAAAGGGTGCATATAAAATGTATGAAATGTTTACGATAGTAAATAAAATTGAGGAAGGAACGTCCCAGGCAGACATCTCTGTCAGAACGAAGTTAAAAAAATCTACTGTTTCGAATATATGGATGAATCGCGAGAAAATTAAAAATACTTGCATAATTAATGATAAAAAGAAGAAAGTGAGCTCGTCTAAGCACTCCAAGGTAGACGAGTTTTTGTTTAAACGGTTTTTGCAGAAAAGAGTAAATAATTTACTAGTTTTATGCCAATATTACAAATGAAAGTCCAAGAATTCGACAAAATGATTAACGATGATTTTAAATACACTTCAGGGTGTCTTGACAAATTTAAAGAAACACACAACTTCGTTTTTGGAAAAGATTGTGGTGAGTCGGCTTCATTAGACAGAAATGGAACAAATTATTATTATTTTTATTATTCCGTTGATAACATTTTTATTCTGACGAAGCATAGATTTTCTATATAATGATGCCAGATAAAATGAAACATGTAATGGAGGTAAAATATCGGAAGACAGAATAGCTGCATTGGTTTGTACTAATGCTTCTAGTACTGAAAAACGTAAATTACTTATTATTTTTAAGTTTATTTAAGTTTATCATTTTATTTACAATAATAGAAATCGAACGCATAAAGTTACAGTAATTCTATTGATATACACTGTTATCCTTTTCTAGGAAAATTTCAAAACCCCAAATATTTCAGGAATGTAAAAGCACTGCCTGTAGATTATCGAGAATGTAATAAAGCACGGACGACTTCACAAATCTTTCCTATTTGAAGAAATGGAACAGAGAGTTTATTACCAAAAAACGTTGTTAGTTGATATCTGTCTCGCTCATCTTAATGTTGAACTCCCTTACATTAAGCTTCATTTGTGTCCATCCAATACTATATCAGTTTTTCAACCTATGGATCAAAGAGTCGTTTAGTGTTTAAAAGAAGATTATAAAAGACAAATGTTGATATAAATTATGGATTATTAGGAAGAAACTTCTGCCACAAAGCTATGACTTTGTTAGGCATTGCAGAGGAAGGTGTTAGTTCACAAACAATTAGCAACTGTTGTGAAAAATAGTTCTGATGTAATGGATGTCGAGCCAGAAGATGATATACACCTATGTACATGAACTGGCCCACGTCAACAGAAGAATGCTTTAAACAAGTTTGATGAATACGTGAGGATTGATGAAAGTATATTAGCCACAGAAGTATTACCTGATAGCACAGGTCTGCGATGGAAAAAATGTTTAAAATATAGTGGATAGATTTTTATAGTTCTTTGTACGCTTACTACAGACAAATACTTAAAAATTCCATCACGCACAGTTTAGTAATAAATTTCACTTGAAATTATCGACAACTAGGCATTTTAAGCAAATAAGCATTACAGTGTTTAATCTTAATAATTAAAATTTGGCTTAGATAGGCCGTGGGAAATATTAATTTGGTCGGGTGGCAACACTGAGTAGTTGTCAAACCTTTGTTTGCTTTCCCCATACAGAGAGGAGTCTGTACTGTACACATGTGTTTTCTGCGTTTTGCTGAAGTGGTAAGTGTTCCGTTTCATCTACGTTTGACTACAAGGCCATTGCAGCTAAAATGTTGGAAAGAATTTAGACTGTAACATGAGCCTAAAATTACATTTTCTCCACTCACACCTAAACTACTTTCCAAATAATCTTGGTGCTGTCAGCGAAAAACATTGTGAAAGATTTCGCCAAGATGTAAAGGAAATAGAAAAGCGATATCAAGGAAGGTGAAACGTGAACATGATAGCGAACTACTGCTAGATGTTAACTAGGGACGATCTCCAGCGATCCTACAGCAGAAGAAGCACAAAACGAAGTTTTGACGGGAAGCGAAAACGATACTACAGACTATTAAACAAGAAGACCATTCAGTTTTCCTAAGTTTGTGTTGTTTTTATGAAAAATGTTTGATTACTTATGATTTTAATAAAATGAAAAATAAACTACATAATTCTTTATATTTGGCTTACTATTCCTAAAATAAATCTGTTTTTCTGTGAGAAAAATCTACGTGCTAGAGAGAAATGTTTTTCGTTTTTTGAGTACAGCACTGAAAAACACAAAAAAGTGACTAAAGTGATAACAGTTTTTAAAAAGTATTTTTTTGCAGGCCTGTGTAATAATCTAGCTCAGGATTTCCTGGAACAAGCCCAGGAAGAGGAAGACATGGAAGATGAACTAGAACCAGAAGTTGGAGAAGCAATGAGCTTTTGAAAAAATTACAAAATTATTTTCAGCAAAGAGAGTAACGATACAATTTCAATACTAAACAAAGTTAACCCTATTGTACATAGAGATTATAATATATAAACAAACCGTGGATCCATACAAAATTAACCGACTTTTTTCAAAATATGTAATATTATATATACACAGTCTGTAGCAGAGAAAACTGAACATTTTTTAAAATTCTTAGTGGCGCCATCTATTAAAAAAATATGCGTCAGTAATGTAGATCTTTCATCAATGTTATGTCAAAATATCATGATATTTGCATCATTAATAGCAGAGTAATTGCGCATAAAGTAACAGTGTGTATTTGGCATTGATCGAAAAATGAATTTTGAGCATAAAGCAAATATCCAATTCTGTTTTTAATTCGGTAAAACGTTTACTGAAACGTTCAATTTGATGAAACAAGTGTATAGTGACACGTGTTTATCACATACAAGTGTATAAGCGATATAAACGATTTAAGGACGGTCATACGGACGTAAATGACGACGAACGTCTTGGTGAAAGAAAATCTGTGGTAACATTGAACTTGTGCGTGAATTTATCAGAAATGAGAGCCGAAATCCTTACTGTGATACATGGGAATGGAATTAAATATTTCCAAAGATTCAATTCATCGCATTTTGACACAGCATTTGGGATTTTGAAAGATTTTTTTTCTACCACACAAGCTAACTGAATTCAACTTTGTACAAACTTGATTAAAGACTCAAAAAAGGACGACAATTTCGATTGTAACTGGTGATAAGAGGTGGTGTTTTCAATATGATTCAGAGACCAAGCGTCAAAGCTCTGAATGGAAGCATACAAACGAAAAAATGCCTTTTGGAGTAGTCAGAAGTGAGGACAATATTGATTTGTTTTTATGATTCGAAAGGCAATAGTGCACAAAGAGTTTGTACCGACTAGTCAAACAGTCAATGCTGTATTATTACCTTGGTATTATGAAGCGTCTCTTGGTGCATATTCGTCGTGTGCGCCCTCAATATCGTGAAAATGGTAGCTGACGTTTGTTACATGAAAATGCACCGACTTATCGCTCGACGCTTATCACTGATTTTCTAACTACAAATGGCACTTTAACCATCAACCATTCACTGTATTCACTGGATATGGCCCCCTATGATTTCTTGCTATTCTCCAAACCACATTTGCCGGTGAAAGAAAGGCGTTATGCCGACGTCGAAACCATTAAAAAGGCGTCGACAGCGATCTTAAAGGACATCTCTAAACATGAACTTAAAAATTCATTCGACATGTTAATTGACCATGCAAAATATTGTATTGAAATCGAAACCGACTGCTTTGAATAAAATAAATGAATTTTACCAAAATAGTAAGCTTTTGTTTTTATTTTAAAAAAGTTGCGTTTTCTCTGAGACAGACTGTGTACATTCATATCGCTTTTATTTTCCTACTTATGTACAGTTCAATGTTGTGTTACATTTTTTTAATAAAAGCATTATGATGACATACATATGTATATTTGTTTTAGTAGTAATTATTCTGATAAGATGAACACTCAATTATAATGGACCATTCTACTGCAATAAGTACTTTTCACTTAAGATGAAGCAACTGCATTTACAGAGTATTGTCCTTAACACATTATTTATTATTGTAAAGCATTAATTGAAAATCATATGACGTTGATATTTTATATGGAAAAACATTATGCATTTTATAAGTAGAAAGTTAAGCGAAAACTTATGTTAAAAATTAAAACAGGAAAAGTAAATATTAGCGTATAAAAGCTATTAAATATCAAAACGTCAATAAGACATGTTTTAACAATGGCAATAATAAGAACACAACATAATAGGTTACTTACATACAACCGGTTCAACAAGAACACACAAATTATAAAACTTAAAACCCAACGAAAGATATGGTCCTCCTCATTTATGACTACTTTACAAAAACAGAGCGAATAATAAAATCTGAACTCGAGGAACGTCGTTACAAACACAACACAATAACTAATAAATAATCAATGTCCAAATGTAAAATTTCCGCTTTTCAGAAACTTTCTTGTTTTCTTGAATGTTCCTTATGCACTGATGTTGCGAAAACCGGGACAGAAATAAATAATTTCCTTCCAACGTTTAAACAAGGTTCGTACTCGTCAATTTTTAAATGCACGCGCAGTTTGACACAGTTCAAAGAAGTCCGAACGTGTAGTGTTGCGTTGCTCTTAACTCGCGTCGAGCGAGTGAAAGCAAAAAGAGGGGGCTTCAATTCCAGTTAAGAGAAAAGAACAACGCACGCCCGATTTCTAATCAGTGAAGCGCAAAAATTTATCAATAACCGATGTCTGGCAAACTCAAATCAAAAGCGATTGATAGATTTATACCTCAGTACAAAAAATTCAAACGGCGGAAGTAAATCAGCGAGAAAAAACAAAAGAGATTCCGTTAAAAGGTACGGAATTATCAATCTATGTAAACAAAATTCTTATATGCTATTAAAAAATATACACTTAAGATCTTGGAAATCACTGGATTTTAGAGCCATAATTCTATTAATTATTCGTACAATACTTTACAATAAATTAAAATAACAACAAGCATTTTAGATAAAAATCATTTCCCAAAAATCCTGTTATTTGATTTGCTGCAAATAACATTTAACAGAGGGAAATATGTGACTGTTAAGGCTAATCTAGGATTGCGAAACTAAAAATATTGATGAGTGTTTCCTTTAATTATTTTTGAACTAAAGCAATGGAATATTATAGAACCGATTATTTGTGTTTGTGCGAATGAAACATATTTGTAATAATAATTAAAAAATAATGAAAAACTGCTCTCCTAATCTTCAAGCCAGATAGATTAAATAAACAGAAATAAATAGAAAGTATGTACTATACAGTCTGTCGCAGAGGAAACCAAACTTTTTTAAAATAAAAACAAAAGCTTACTATTTTTGTAAAATTCATTTATTTCATTCAAAGTAGTCGCCTGTGGCTTCAATACAACGTTTTGCACGGTCAATTAACACGTCGAATGAAATTTTAAGTTCATCTTTAGAGATGTCCTTCAGGATCGGTGTCGACGCTTTTTTAACGGCTTCGACGTAGGCATAACGCTGTTCTTTCATCATCAAATGCAGTTTGGAGAAAAGATAGAAATCACAAACGGCCAAATTCGGTGAATACGGTGAATGCTTGATGGTTAAAATACTATTTGTAGGTAAAAAATCAGTGTCGAGCGATGAGCATTTTCATGTAAGAAACGCTAGCTATTCTCACGATATGGAAGGCGCACACAACGAATACGCGTCAAGAGATGCTTCATAACACCAAGGTAATATACAGCGTTTACTGTTGGTATAAACTCTTTGTACATTATTGCCTTCCGAATCATAAAAACAAATCAACATTTTCCTCACTTTTGACTTCTCCAAAGGGCTTTTTTTCGGTCTTTCTTCGCTTGGGTGCTTCCGTTCAGAGCTTTGAACACAATGTTTTTTGCTGAACTAACCGCTTTCAAAACCAGCGCGTAAAATAATAATTCTTTTAGAAGAAGGTACATCTAATAAACATGCCTATGAATCCAACCCTTTTTATGGTGTCGTGAGTGTCATACCAAATTTCGTCTGCATATAGAATAAACAGTCGTCCCTCTCGGAATTTTTTCATGTCGATTAAATATTCCTGGCGTAACTTTTGTAACTTCGGTGACTTCATTATAACACGTCATTTGTCTACTGTCCCAAGTCGGAAACCATTTTGCTTTAATATTGGCCATATAATTGTTCTATTCATATTTCAGTATTTTCTTTAATTTTTTTGTAAGATATTCATCCTGCTTGTACATATTATATATTGTTCATCGAGTGATACCAACGTGCCAACTTGGTACTTTCCTGATAGATCCATTATCACTTCTAGCTCTTTTTTCCGTAATAACTTGCTTCGCTATATTGTAAAATAGATACCAGTTAATTTCGACGTTCTTTCTATAATGAACTTTTATGCAACTTTTACATTTTCTTCTTGTAAATTATTATGCATATTTAACAGTATTTGCTTAGCTTGAACAACCGGATGAATCTTTTTAGTGCCAATATTTATATTGTTCGTCACCGAGTCACAGCTATCGTTATTTATTTCATATTGCTCACTTGTCTAGCCTTCGTCCCAAAGTCTCAACATTTTCCTATAATAAAATATATGCTTCCTCACCTCACAATTTAAATTTTGCTACTATCCAAAATTTATGCTGACTATATTACTTAAATGTAAGAAATGTTAACTGTAATGCCATTTTAATTATACAATGTTAAGTAATGACTATTAAATTTAATTCACAAAACTAATATATATAAATAATCAAGTTCGTCTACTTACACACAGTTTATTTAATACTTTGGCTATTAAAGTAAGGAACAGCTCACATTTTAGATGTGTTTACGCACTTACCTGCTTCATTTAGTCATATTAAAATAAATTGAAATACATTATAGTTAGCAAAATTACTACATGGAAGACATATAAACGTAGTACAGAAGAGAATTCGAGGTTAGGTTAGGGTTCTAGAGATGGCCTTACGCGCACATGCTGATCACTAGAATTAAAAGCGCCATTGTTCCTACTGTTATAAAATTTTCAAGTAAACTAGGCATAAATATACGCCGTTATTATAGATCCAGATAACAAGTCGTGTAATTTCTTAATCAAGATTAAGAACGCGTTTCTTGTAGTGATAACGCATTTTTTTTAAAAGCCTTAAATGCTCTACAAATAAAAACCAAGCTAGACGAAGTACACGGGGAGTCTTTCCGTTCATCTTCGATGGTTTCAAACTCAGTCGTTGGATTTAAACGCGGTAAAACATACATATTTGTGCTCGTAGAAGGTACAACACGTTCTGGCAGACCAAAAACAGCTACTGATTAGTAACAATTAAAATAATCCATGAAATCGTGATGAATAATTTCTGAATTAAGTTAAGAAAGGTAGCAGAGAAAGTAAACAATTTATACGACTGCGTACATTGTATTTTATGTCAACGTTTAGACATGAAAAAGCTTAATGTCGTGTCTGCTAACAATCCACTACATATTAGAATTTTTTCGTCTACGATTTTTATGAATATAAGTACATATTTAGTTATTATTTATTTCGACTGCTTTCAATGAATGAATTTTGATATGCAAAGTTTAATGACATTTGCGTGATGTAATATGCTTTCTCGTTTTGTGCGAACTCGATGCGTTGAGTATTCACAACCCCATGAGCACGATTTATGTATAAATATGATCATAAATAATTTTCAACCTATAAAATAGGAGACTTGGCAATAAAATTAGAGCCGTCGTAAATTTATCGGAAATAAAACAAAAACAGACCCATATTACTAATACAAAATAGTTATCTATACTTTATAGAATTAATATCTTTTTTGGCTTTAATAACTGCAATATTTCTATCAGGCATTCAAGTTTTTACCACTTCTTGTAGCTTTACGTTCTCTTGCCAGTGTCTGTGAATATTAACTTGTGTAACTGTTATTGTTGGGTTTGAGGATGGGTACGTAAACTTTCTCTACATGCTCCATATATTTTCGATTAGATTTAGATTGGATATTTCTGGACCAGGGCAAAGGGGTATGTTATTATCTCGAAACAGATTTTTAGTCGATTTCGTTCTATGGCAGGGCAGAGCACCGTTATCCTACATGCAGGTGTATGGCTTTTCTTCTTCATTTAGTGAAGTTACGAAAGCAAAAAGAACAGTTTCAATAACCTTTTTTATATTGTTTTTGAGTCATGGTGCTTTCCACAAAATAGAGTTGTTCCCAGATCATAACTGATGGCGGGTGACTAATTTTCTTCTGTACAGGTTCAT
The DNA here is from genome assembly GCA_031893035.1 of Dermolepida albohirtum. Lineage (NCBI taxonomy): Eukaryota > Metazoa > Arthropoda > Insecta > Coleoptera > Scarabaeidae > Dermolepida > Dermolepida albohirtum. The sequence goes on along the minus strand of JAVIWB010001121.1, from coordinate 136,094 downwards.
CACTATAACGTTTATTGGGTAACACTCTCCGTCTATGCTTCAAGTCGGGAGTCATCGCTTGTCACTAGTTACAAAGAGAATAACTTGTAAAAATGAAATTTGTTATTAAAATTAATACTTTCAAGAAATGATTTATTGATGACAAAATGTGTACTCATTGACCATTTTTCAATCTTCACGTAAAATTTCTGTGCATTTTGGCCCATTGTAGGTCTGCTTTCTTCGTTAATGTTATATCTTTTGGTAAACTATCATATACCAGAAATATGTGCCGCTGTGACTAATGCGTGGCTGCATTGTCCTATCAGCGATCGTGATTGTATCAAGCATGTGCTGGCGTCACTTGTGGAAATGCAAAGCTGGTGAGGGTGGACCATTCTGAAAAAGGTTACCCTAAATTGTTTAACTATTAAAAAGTGTGGATCTGTGAGCAATACCCTGCAGGTAGTTAAACCCATTGACGTGTGGACGTTGTGAGCGGGATATTTGCGTTTTAAAGTCTCGCATTGTCCCGCTTGGGTACTCAAAATTCCTTTTGTTACATAATTCTATTAGAAACTTATAAACTAATTTAGGTTTTTACCAACTCACCAGTTCACTGATCGACCCATTCACCGATTTATTAATTCATTCCAAGTCTCGGGACGCCATAAGTATCGGGGTCATAAACGCGGAAAGGCGGGCTACGTTAATTGTTTGAGATGTAAGTACTAAATAATTGTTATAATTAACCCAATGCATTGCGTTGGTAAATTTGATTTGTAACATTTCTGACTATTTAATGCTACCGTTGTTTCAATATTGAAAAATTTATTTTTTTTTATACAATAAATGTTTTATTATTACATTCGTTGTTTGTCTTGTTTATTAATTAAATATTAATCCTCTAACAAACCACGTAGTGGCTATTACATTACAACAATGTGTAAAAAAGGTATCGAATACTCAACTTCCCATGAAAGATGATTTGTACACGTTCGATTGAGGTATTTATTATATTAGCAAAATCTATAATCTTCACCCGGTGGTCTCCTAATACCATATCATAAATTTTATTGTTAATACCATCCGTAGTCACCTCAATGTCTCTAAATTCATTAAGCCAGTGCCTGATGGTAGTCATCGAATGTGCATGGTCCTTACAAACTTTATTCAACTTGTCTTTAATTTCTTCACACGTTTGCTCAAAGAAGGAAAACTTCTTTTTCCATAATTCTAGAAATACATAAACTTACTTTCAACTACTCATAGTCAGTAATGCAGATTTTGACACGAAGTGCCGTCAAAATTCAACTGACCCAGGAGCTGAAGGTAAACGACCATAGACAACAACGTGTGTTCGCTGAATGAGCCCTGGAGCAGTTGGAAACTGACCCAAATTTTCATCAAAAAATCATCTTCAACTCATCGTACTCATTCATACATTTCTGGATGAATGAGTACGTCAACAAACAAAATTGTCGAATTTGGGATGATACCAATCATCATGAGATCTAAGAGCGTCCAATGCATCCCGAAAAATTTACTGTTAGATGTGGACTTTGGGCTGGCGACGTCATCGTTGTTTAAGAACGACGTTAGCCAGGCCATCACCGTCAACGGCGAGCACTTTAGGTCGATGATTACCAACTTCTTTTGGCCTGAATTGGATAATATGAAAACAAACGACATGTGGTTTCAACAAGACGGAGCTACGTGCCACACTGCTCATATCACATTAGACATTCTGTACGAGCGATTTGAGGGCATGGTCATCTCACGTGGAGGTGATATGAACTGGCCATAGAGATCGTGCGATTTTACCCCGTTAGACTTTTTTTTGTAGGGTTTTCTTAAGTCGCAGGTGTATGCGAATAAGCCACAAGCCACAGCGGCCCTCAAAGCGAACGTAACCCATGCCATCGGTCAAATTTAGCCTGATTTATGCCCTAGAGTCATGGAAAATTGGTCATTTCGGATGCGCGTCATCCAGCGAAGCCGCGGCAGACATTTGCACGATGTTATACATACGTACATAATGGCAAACGAATAAAAAATTTCGATGATATCACACACACTTTGTTTTATTTAAATTTAAAGATAGGAAGCGCTTAATGAAAGACCCGTTATAAACAAATTATACCATATCTTCGCTTTTCCAGAATTTAGGGAGTGCAGGCACATATTATGAGTTCGATGAGGGATTAGCGACGCCGAAACTTAATACTACGAATGAAATAAATAAATATGCGTTATATAATATGGACATTTACCTTTCCGGCAGAGTACAATAATATGTGTTTAAAATATGTTATTCATTATAATTGAGACCTGGGCTAATATTTAATTACCAAATACTGTGTGTTTTGTTTGTATTTTCTTGGCTTTGTCATTTCTTTGACATGTAATTGGTTATCTGTGTGGCAAACAAATATTATTATTATTATTTTTACAAAATGTAACCTACTTTAGAATCTAAAAATTGTAAATGAAAAACATTATTCTATTTAGTGTTTAACTTTCTTTTTGAATATTCGATATTATTATTTCCTGGAAGGACAATCTGTTTCTCACGAATCAGGAAATACGCTATTTTCATTTCAATTAAATTTAAATAAGACATTTAAATCTCCGTCCTTATGCCGTCCTCAATCTTATCATTTTATCTCCGATTATTGTTTCCGCATCATTTACCGAAACTCATTTTCCGTAACTAATGATAATTGTCGCAGGTCCGAAAAGGACCGCCTAGCCATAGTACGGTTTCTTATTTTCTCATTTAATGCGTCATTAAGTTAGCAGAAACGTTCGCATAGCTACTGTTACGATAAGAAGAAACAAGGAGTGATCGAATTTCGCGAAAATAACGGCTCCACTGTAGGAATGTTTATTTCTAATTGCCGTAATTGAATTGAAAATTGCGATGTATTCCTGTGTAAGTCGATCGGAATTTGATTCGTCTCTACATAAATTAGGGCTCCATTTCGCTTCTATACGACAAACGCCGATAGCCTTGGTATGACGGGCGCCCAAATCGCATTTGCAATCTTAATGGAAACACTGAGACTTAATCAAACGCGACAGTTGCATTCTGCTCTTATGTTTAGAATAATGTGACGAAAGGCGGAATATATTAGAAATGCACAACAAATATAAATATGAAATTTTGCGATAGTTAACTTAGCAATTTAAATGCTTGAATTACAGTTTGTTTTTCAGTGTAATTTTAATAATTTTACATTGAGTGAATTGCCAACTATTTCGGACAAATCATTATATTTATAATAAAAGGAAGTTAATGATTTTAAATTTTAAATTACGCGCCGAAGGAAAGACAGTGGCGTGCGGTTAGCAACATTGTGTTCGGCATAACCTCCGGCATTGCCACTTATTTTTAGATTGTTGACATCTCGTCTATATTATTGTTATGTGAGCGCGAAGCGTTTCGGTCTTCGTAACGATTATTGTAATTTGTGCTTTTTGGGAGTAACGATACGACATAAAATTTTGCGGGAAACTGGAAGAAACTTACGGGAATTTTTGAAGTACGGTTACGTAAATGTTGTTTTGAGTGGTAAGTAATGTCACGAGTGGGTTGCACGATTAAGAAATGGTTGTTAGTCAATTGAAGATACACTTCGATTAGGAAATCCCTCAACTTCAACTGATAACGTCCGTGTTCAATGAATCAAAGGTCTGGGTCGTTAAAATCGCCTGTTTACTATCAAAGAAGAGGTTACCTTCTCAATAGGGTAGTATCATTACATCTTAACCGAAAAATTGAACATGCCTCGAGTTTTAGTAAAGTTAGTTCTTCGTTTGATGATCGAATAACAGAAGGAATACCAAGTGGATGTTTGCTGGCAATTTTTTGAATAAGTCAACGACGAAGACTCATTTATGAAAAGATTATAATGAGGTACGAAAGCTGGGTTTATTGAAACAAGAGTTCAGTTCTTACTGAGCGTTAACCAAGGATTTCCACACCAAAAAAAAGGATGTCGGTCTCTATATATTAAAATATCAAAGTGATGCTCACAAGTTTTTCGATTTTGATCAAATCGTGTATTTGAATTTTTACCTCAAGGTGAAACAGTCAACCGTGATTACTATCACAACGTTCTTATAAGGGTTACGTTAAAGAATTCGGAAAAAGAGACCGGAGTTGTGGCAAAATAACTGGTTAAATGGTTTCTTCACAATGACAAAGCGTCCGCTCACTCAACTTTGTCAAGGCGTTCGTTCTTTTGTGCCAAAAATCGACTGACTTAGCCCCCTACTCGGCTAACTTTGCTCCTTGCGACATTTTAATTTTCCGAATTGAAATCAGTGCTGAAAGGACTTCCAGTCCTTTCAGGACTCCAGAATTCATTCATAAAGTTAAAACAACAAACAGCTTGAAAAGGACAAGTACCAATAATCTGTAAAATTAAGAACGAAAGTTTAAAAAAAATTAAGTTCGATTATTTTCTGAAGAGACTGCGAAATGTATCTACGTGTATAGTCTATTGTAAAAAGCGCAGGCTAATGCTTTCATAAAAAAGACGACAAATGGGAATACTAGGAGAACGTAAATACTAATACGCATTTATTTAATAAATTGCCCAATCGCTATCATTTTCATGAAGATTTAAACGGTATATAAACGGGTAATAAAGGCCACATCGAAATCTAAATTTCATTCCCATAAAATTGAACCCAAATATTTCCAACTAGATAGAGTCCAATTCTAAATTAGTTCAGTGTCACAACTCTACTTATGTCTGCACTGTTTGCTTCAGCATTTTGGATCGCCGCCTTTTTGTAAAACCCAATCTACACTATTACTTTTGTTAATTTGTTAAGGCCGTTTGGATGTAACTGAATTAATAATATTGGTCGTACACACATACATAAGTTACATGTTTAAATAGTCTTGAACATAGATCTTTAAGAGCCCTACACATTACGTGATGTGTTTTTGTTTGCTTCTACGTCGAGGTAATCAAGAGTAGAACTAAATGTGTAGAGTGGTTACATTTGTCTGCACGCCAGGTTCATAATAAGTACATATCGAATATTTATGGCGATTCGTGTATAGTGTAGAGCGGTCACATATTCTTAAGTAACGTGTATTTACGATGACTCATCCAAGGCCGATTGCTCTGCTTAGTTATGTTTATTACATACGTACTTACATACTTGCTTCGATGAATCCTAACTTGTCATGCTGATAAAAATAGACCGCTCTAATTATGTGAAGACGCTGCATCGATCTAATTTCTATCACAATATTCCCGTATCCATGTTACACACGTCTGTCGATGAGTGCGAAATTGCACCGGTTTCCATATTGTATTGATTATGGAAACACAGCGTTACTGTTTCTAATAGCCATTTAGTTTATATTTATATATTCTTCGTAAATAATTTAGATTGCTAGTAATTACTATATCTTTACTATTTGGTTGTAGTATGACTTCGGTCCCGTCTCCGATAATCATTTACAGTTTGTGATTTGAGACATCATTTCACTTAGCATCTGATAAAGTCTGCTGATTTGTGTAAACATTTTGTCATCGTTGCAGTAATATTTAAGGACCTTAGGATGATTGTCTGAAACATTATGAGTAAAGTTATATTTATAAAAAATATAAAATTTATAAAAACACAAATATGTTAAACTAGATCTAACGAATGTGTTAGAAAAAAATGAGTTTATAATCTGGTACGTAGACTTCCGCGATTGTGGTCCGTACTATCTTCTTCTGGGCTTCCGGGCTGGAACCGCGCCGGTATAACTGCCGACGTTAGTCGTTTCAGTACAACAGACACTAGCAGTAGTTGAGCCCTGAAGATGTCCCATACGAGTGGGTACGAAAGGTCGGCAGTTATATCAGTGACGCGGTTCCAGCCCGGAAACCCAGAAAAAGATAGTAACGAGTTTCTATTTTCCCGCTAAGTTGTTTTCATAATTTAGAGTGCATCTCGCTTTATATTTATATAGTCAATCATGAAAGTTTTCGTGCGTTCTAAGAATGTTGAAAATTAAATAAACGTTCGATTATGATTGAGCATATTTCTTTCCATTTAACGTTAAAAAAATGTAATAATAGTATACAAGTTATTACATATTTACAATAATAAGAAACATTAATAATATTCAAGGTTAACTATTTTGGCTAGTTTTGATTAGTTATTTTTGTATTACGTAAGAAATCAAATTTAAACAAACGAAGAAATTTAAAAATAAAATAATTAATTTATGTACATATTTTTGCAAATGAAGCAAAAATTGCTTTATGATAAACAAAATATTCATGATTTACGAAAGAACAAGTTTAAAAAACTGTACAGTATTAACCTACTTAATACATTAATACCTTTTAGCACTCATTTGAAAACACATTTTTGTACGAACTTTAAGAAATAGTTATAATTGCTTAACAAGCTTCGTCCAATTACATTTATTGCCATTTATATTTGTAGATTTATGTGTTTCAATGACGTATTTAGTGACCTTGACAAAATCAACGGAAACTGTTCTGACTATTTCGATGTCTATCGAACCAATACTGTGATATAAAATAATTAAAATAATTTTATCAAAGTAATCGTTATGGTATGATTATGCTAATGTTGTATTTCTCTATTGCACTTGGCCAATTTGTTTATATAAGCTATTTTCAGCGTTTTGATTGAATTTTATGCGGAATAAAATATACATACTTTACATTTATTAAATTAGTATAATTTTTTGATATACGCGCTTTTTTTATCCAAGTAATTGTCATAAAAAATATTATTATAGTAAAATAAATACTTAGAGGATAAAAAAGATAAGATTTATACAAACTGTAAAAAGGCAATAAATAATGATTGTGGTTTATTTCTTTTCCTTTCCCACCATGATTTATCTATTCCAGTATTGGACGTACTTCCTTTAAAAGTTTATCTATTTTTCTCAGTTTTATGCTTTTCTAATCAATTGTAGACTCTACCAACCTTGTAATACCATCTTTTCACTTCTCCACTTTTCATTTTTGTGTTTTCTGATTTCTTTTCTTATTTATAATCTCCATATGATGCTCCACCAGCCACCCTCCTTATGGAGAATATGCTAGTATGCATCAGCTTTAAAGTTTAAGGTATTTGTCTATTCCCTAATTTTTAAATTAAAATGTTTTAAATTTTCTTTCTTCGAAGCAATAAATTTGATTAATCAAACTTTTGTGATATTATTAGCTGCATTTTGAGAAATCTAATTAAAACTAACTTTTGAAAATGTAATTAGTTTTAATTTACGATAATTAAAAGAAATATACAGTGTATAAACGAAATACGTCGACATGCTTTAATATGTAATAGTTGTAGCAATGTTAAGCATAAAAGAAAAAAATTAAATAATAAAAATTAATAAATACACGTGGCTCGATCCGACTCTGGTAAATTTAGTATTCCTTTATAGCTGCAGCGCTTCTCCTACTGATGCGTAATGGTGAGAGTTATAGATGCAATGATGCATACTGTCAGTCAGCTTCTGTGAAGTATGGTTTATTCGAATCACGAATGAACAGATATCGTCTTATTATACGATAAAACAGGTGGAAATGTTAGAGTTAGTAGACGTATTTATGAAGGGCGGCTTCCGAACAGAAGACATCCATCAAGTGGTTTAATCTTACAAACGGTGTACAGAATGAGAGATCGCGGTACATTGCACCATAGTCATGACCGTGACTGTGAAAGATCACGTAGATCACGTAGAATACTAGTTAATAATAATACTAGTCACTAGATGCAGATGAATTTGGACATTGTAAACGAAAATTCAAAAATTAATACTCGAGTGACCGCTAGAGAGGTTGGGCGTTTCATATAGAATAGCCTATAACATACTTCGAATGGATTTGTTACAACCTTACCATGTGTAACTTGTCCAAGAACTTATGGAAGCCGATCGCACGCCACAAATTAACTTTCGTAAATAAATTTACGCAACAGCCGCACTCTCCAAGGGTGTTGTTTGCCGATGAGTGTAGTTTTACCATAGAAGGTGTTTTAAAATTTTACAATCTTAATACACCGATACAAATCTTCACATTTTACATCGAAGTTGTTTCCAACACTGTTTTTCGATAAATGTATGAGCCTGAATTATCGGTCAATTGCTAGGGCTGCGTATACTACCTACATGTACTACTCAACGGACTGAACTACTTGGATTTCTTAGGGAATTGCCTACCCGATTTTGGACATGGTGTTCTTCTAGAAACACGAGCTTGTATGTGGTTTACCCACGATGGTGTACCTGCTCATTGTTATCGTGAAGTGCGCAACCTTTTAAACTATTCATATTGCTTCGCATGAAGCTCCATGAAAGGTTTAGTTTATAATATCACGGAAATTGATGTTCGGCAACGTATTTTTCAAGCTGTGGCCCATATTCCTGAAGATTGAGCTGTGTTAAATCCTGTACTTCGAAAGTTTACCCAGCGGTTAGCTTGTATTTACATAAATGGCGACGACATTGAACACCTAATTTAAACATTTCACTTGCATCACACAAATCTGCTCTTTTTAGGGCAGAAAATTTGTCATGAAAAAAGAGACGAAAAACAGAAAAAAATTATTAACGTTAAATTACAAATTACAAATGTAATTTATTCGTTCTCAGTGTGAATTTAATATTATATCTATTATTTTCCACTACATAGCGGTTGTAGTGGAAAATAATATTTATAACAATACATTACAAATTCTATATCACCACAAAACTTATACCGTTAAAATTTTTAAGTGATTTACAAACTTGATATTGTATTTAGGTTGTGATACTACAAAACTCAATGGCTACTTATAGAAATAACAGAACAGCTGACACATAAAAAAACTTAAATTGCATTACTGAAATGTAAAATGGATTTTTTTGTGAACGTGGACAAATAAATGCCTGTTCTTGAATAGGCAACATATAATTTCTACTTATTTATTTGGATTCAATCTGAATATAGGATCGTATTTGAAAAGTTTGTGTTCCTAAATTTCCGCAAAATTAAAGTTTCGATAGAATGAACGATATATGTCGGGGTATATAGTTCACATCTTGTATATATACATATCCTATGATCATTATATATTTTGACGGCTCATATATTAAGGTTTATTTATAAAGAAAAGTTTTTAATTGTGTTTATTTCTGCTCTGCCGTAATTTTGAAAATAGAAAATAAACAGGAGTATATCTGGCGTTTTGCTTTTTCGTAAATTAAAAATTTATTAAATTTATAGTAAATAAATCGTAATAATGTATTCTATTATTTGTTTGTTCGTTAACTATAACTATCCAGCACATAATTTTCATTTACCGTACAACATAAAATTTTCAGGTGTTTACCATGTAGCGAGGACCTTTAAGAGTACTCTCTATTAGATGGTATGATCGTATCGGTGTTCAGTTGGCGAGGATACACCGTTGAGTGAACACCAAACCTCGTACGCATCGCATTCACCATATCTGAATGCAGAGAACAAAGAGATTGTATTAAACTTTGCAAAGCTTAATCATTCATGTTTGGAAACCATCAGCAAAATTTGTCAAGTATATGGCAATGAATCTATAAGTGATACACAAATTTATAGTGGTTTAAATAATTTAAAAGTAGTTATATATTAGTTGAAAGTGACCTTGGTGCTGACAGAGCCGCAACGGCAGGAAATCTTGGAAATGTGCAAATAATTGGGCTTTTAATTAACCAAAATCGTCGTTTGGTTGTGCGGTAAATGGAATACCTTGAAATTCCAAAAGTTTCAGAGATTTTGAGTTAAAATTTAGGGAGGAGTCGTGTGACAAAATTTATTCCATGGCTACTGACAGAAGGCAAAGAGAGTTATCGAGCGCAAGTTGCTTAGGACAATTTAGAAGCAATTGGAGACAATCCGGAAATGTTCGCAAGGGTCATTACTGGAGACGAAGCATGGGTTTATGATTATGATTCTGAAACAAAGGCTCAATCTTCATAGTGGAAGACGCCCAACAAGTCATGACCCAAAAAGCACACCACACTCGGAGGCGATGCTTACCGTTTTCTTCAATCAGGAAGGTGTTGATTTTGAATACGCTCCAAACGGTCGAACGGTGAACAAAATGAGTCGCGACGCAATAAGAAGGAAATGGCCAGATTCGTTGAAAAGAGCGTGGTCTGGATGTTTCACTACGACAGCACACCTACTAATTCATCACAACCTATCCGGCAATTTCTTACAAAACACGGTATTGTTCAGCTACGCTAACCACCTTACAATCTTTACTTACCTCCTTGCGGCTTCTCTCTGTTCCCGAAATTTAGATATCCTCTTAAAGGAAGTAGATTCGACGACATGAAGATAAAAAGAAATATGATGAAGTAATTCTTAGCTCTTGCGAAAGCTGAATTCAAGGACTGCTTCCGAAAGTCAGGGGATTGCTGGATGAAGGATATGGTTTCCCAAGGAGAGTACTTTGAAAGGAATGCAATCGTCAATGACCATATTTAACTTTTTTTCTTGCTAGAGCACAAGGTCGGATACTATGCAAACAGACCTCGTATGTAGCATCTTCGACTCTAAAAAATGTAATCCAAATTTAACAATTTTATGACAGGTACGTAGACTTCCGCGGTCGTGGTCCATACTATGTTCTTCTGGGCTCTCAGTCGGCAGTTATACCGATGACGCGGTTCCAGCCCGGAAACCCAGAAGAAGATAATTTTATGACACCTCGTTTAATAATGCAAAAACTAAAATCTAGATTTATCGTCTAAATATTATTTCAAAAATAAGAAAAACTGGCAATAAATGTATGGTAATAAAATCATAATTCGGAAAGTAAAAAATATAAATGATCATAATAAAATTATTTATAGAACTAGATGCAAATAGACTAAGACTCAGGTCAAAATAATATGCAAGTCGCCGTACTTTTTTATAGAAGTATATCTCTGATGCCAACTGATAAATACGAAATTCATGTTTGTTACTATGGTGACCATGAATACTTTGACTATGAATGTATTTTAGACGACGCACCTATAGCTTTTTATGAAATTTTATGCTTTTCTCGAAATATTTTATCTTCTTGGTGAAGAACATTTCTTCTTCGAATACCTTCTGTTGTAAATTACTTTGAATGCTTGAATTATGTACTACTTCTTTAATAACATTTCCAATATCTAAACGATAACACAAAATATATTTCCATCTTTCCGACAGAAACAACACTATTCGAGAAATGGATGTATGTATAATAGAGCACCTATATCGTTTTAAATCGCAAATCGCGAACACTAACCTGTGCAGCTATTGTCAAATTGTGGAAAAAAATAATTATTGTCAACAGGGTACTGATTAGGATTAGTCAGTTCACCTGACCTCGTTGACGATTAAGATTTGTTTCGCTTACTAAAACTGTAGTTGATATAATATTTGTTGCCCCAGAATTCCTAGAAGACTGACACTTTCTTGGAATAAACCGCACTCGATACCCGAGTAGGGTACACATTGACGGTGCGGCGTTCACCGTAGCAGATTGCAGTTAGTCTTTGCATACCGTGGTTTGCAACTGATTTGCCTTTGTGCTGCCACTACTTGCAAATATCTTGTAGCGGCAGATCCTGGCATCGAGTACGAGCGTTTATTCCTATCGAATATAGAATCGAAACTGTAGTAAATGATAAACTGTGGTTATGCGTTAACAAGATAATAGATCGTAGAAAAAATTCTATTGTAAATATTATAGTATTTGTACTGGAACTTTTAAACCGACATTTTCAATTTTATTAGTTAGCAAAAGGTTAAAACAATGTAAAGTTTGACCTTTTAATCAATCAACTGTAGATGATGTTTATGAATTATGGTGTTACGACGATCCAATCTCTTAATGAAGACTGTCAGATACTGTGTAAAGTTCATGCTTTATATCTTGTGACACAAACTATTTGAGAATGTTTTTCAGATATGGAAAATGCATTAATAGCAAATATTAAAGAGTATTTTTCAGATTTACCAAACGAATTCCGAACTACCACAGCTAATCTGTACACGTTGAGGAACATGGTTGAAGGCGGCTTTATATTATTTGGAGTATTTCCAACAAATTAAATCTGTGACTCTGCAATCCAATCTTGACGAAGTTGCAGTTATTAAGGAAAGTCACATAAGATTTCAAGATACTTCCGTTAAAACAGATTTAAAAACTATTGACGACAATTATAAAGGATTATTTGACGCAATAGAGAAATTCCAAAATACTGTGTTGTCTGGAGTCTACAAATAATGAACAAAGTACACCCACTGCTCTGTGGTACGTGGAATGCCTTCTAAGTTTTGCATAGTGCGACATAGAGGGCGTCACTAACCAAATGTCAGTATTAAAAATTAACCTCCTTTAGTTAACCTAAATCCAAAGTTTCAGTGCGATACGTGTAATGTTTCAGACCTCAATTCAAAAAATTTTGCAAAAAGAGTTATGTGTAAAAATTTAGTTTCTCGTTAGAAATTGCATCTGTTGAACGAAGAACAGAAAGCAGATAAGGTGAATTGGTGTCGAAAAACTCTAGATCGCTTCAACGTCGGAAACTGTAAAAACGTGTACAACATTGTCAGTAGTGATGAATCTTGGATTTACACATCCGCGACAGAAAATAAACGCCAGTTGTTTGTTTGGGTATTTCAAGGTGAAGAAAAGCCGACAAAAGACATCCGTTCTCGAAGTGTCTTCAAAAAGTTGGTTGCGACATTTGTTTCGAAAGCAGATCATGTAGCAACAATTCCTTTACACGATCAAAGAACTGTTACTGCCGATTGGTATACAATCGTTTGTTTGCCGCAAGCCATAGCTAAGCTTCGAAAAACCAACACCGAACCACAAATCATTCTCTACCAAGACAATGTAAGTGTGCACACAGCACCCAAGACAATTGAATTTTTAACAAAACAAAACGTCGAATTGTTGGACTATTCTCCCTACAATCCGGACCTAAGTCTCAACGATTTCTTTATCTTTCCGAAAATCAAGAACTGACTGCGTGGTCAAAGATTCCAGTCATCAGAAGGAGCAGTTGATACCTTCAAAAACGCAATTTTGACTGTACCAATAAACGAGTGGAACAACTGCTTCCAGAGGTGGTTCGAGGGCATGCAAAAGTACATTATTCTTTGTGGAGAATACTTAGAAAAACAATGAAGTCTTTAAAAGCTATCTACTGTCTTAACGCAGTTTTATATCCAAAACTTAAAAGACAATCTACGTATAAGTGGCACAAAAATATGTTTTGAAATCTTTGAAAGTAGCATACGAAAACAAAGATTTTGATTTTACAAGATTAAGACAAATTTTTGATAGTTCTTCTGTAGAACCGTTAAATTTTTATAAAGATAATATTAATTATGTATGTCTTACATCAGATGCCGAACGGTTTTTGTCAAGATTTAAGAAAATTTTTTCATCATAGTGAACATTGCTGAACGACAAATGTGAAAATGTAAAGGATGTTTCAAGTTTCGCGGTTTTTTAAAAAATAAATAAAACACATAATTTGCATTCACTTTCAAAAACTTTTTATTGGTAATTGAAGTATCACTTATGACATATATATGTGAAAAATAATATCTGCCAAATGGCCTGCTCCTGCACCTCCACAAACGTCAACTCTTTTGTTAAAATTTTCAATGACATTTTGACATAATTGAGGCTCTATCTCAGAAATGACACCAATAATTTTATCTTTCAAAGCTGGAATTGATTGTGGTTTTCATAAACCTGACTTTTCACATAACTCCGAAGAAAATAGTCTAACGGTGTCAAATCACATGATCTTGGTAGCCAATTAACATCACCGTTTCTCGAGATTACACGTCCAGGAAATTTTTCTCTCAATAAATCAATTGATTCATGTTCAAAGTAAGGTGTAGCGCCGTCCTGTTGAAACCACATATCCTCTAGATCAATATTCATTAATTTAGGCCACAAAAATTCGGTTGTCATCAGACGATATCGATCGCCATTGACAGTTACAGCTTCACCAGCAGCATTTTCAAAGAAGTAAGGTCCAATTACACCACCTGGCCATAATGCACACTAAACAGTAACTCGTTTAGGATGCATAGGTTTCTTGTGAATAATTCGTGGATTTTCCTCACCCCAGATACGGCTAGTTTGTTTATTAACATAGCCACCAAGTTCAAAATGTGCCTCATCGGAAAACATTTTTTTTGAGAAAAATCAGCTGGTTATTCATTGATGAAATTGACAATTGAATGACGTTTTAAATGATCTAATGGCTTCAGTTCCTGTGTTATTTGAACCTTATATGCCTTCAGAGCTAAATCCTTGTGTAAAATACGCCATGTTGTTGATCCACTAAGTTCAAGTTATTGTGAACGTCGTCTAATGGACATTTCAGGATCTTCAGCAACATTTTCACGAACCAAACCAACATTTTCTTGTGAATGACTACAACGACTGTATTTTTCAGTTTTTTGATCTTCCACGGAACCGGTCTCTTGAAATTTTTTAATAATTCGACCAATAGTGGTTTCAGATGGACGATTATGTAAACCATAAAATTCACGTAATTTTCTAAAAACTCTTCACAGAACGCTGATTTTCATAAAATAATTCAACAGCTTGAACGCGTTGTTGTACCGTGTATGAAGCCTTTTTTATAAATATCATACATAACACTTTTTAAATGTCCACATACCCAGACAAATTCAGTGCGCCATCTATATTTTATTTAATCTTTAAAAAAAACGCGCAATTTGAAACACCCTTTACCTAATATTTAAATTTTAAGATAATTTATTTTTCTTTATTTTATGCATCACCGACTGTTAATATTTATTTCACTCACGTGTGGTTGTCAATACATAGATATGTACTTACTACCACGGATCTTGACCTATCGCACCGGAGGAAAATGACAAGCCTAGTAATTAGATTTAAAAAATATCATTGTCATAATATTAAAACTTTCAACAATATCTCTGCTAGTTCAGAACTACTGTTTTCCGCGCATAGAGAACACGGTCATTACTTTTTATAGCAAAATCGTTAAAACTGAAGAGATAATCCACTTACGCATTAAAAATAAGCAAGATTCGTTCCAATTTAGCAAATACAGATTATTCGGGATTTTAAAGAGGAAGACGAGTTATACAAGTTTTTTTTATATTTCTCGAAAAACGTATACGAAAAACTGTGTTTAAAATCTAATTTGTTTACACAAATGTCTCATGGAAAAGTAAAAGCGGAAATGGAGCCAGAAAGAAAGTAAGAAACAGATTTAGAAGTTGTGTGGGCGTTCGTTGGTGTCCCAATTTCCTCGATCGTGATTTATGCATCAAATTTGTCTAACCGAATTTACTTGTGTGTGCAAATATATTCAGGAATGTGATTTGCATCTTAATTCCTTCTGTAGCTGTTATGGTAATATGACCTGTATCATACATGTTACCGTTTCATGAAGTCCAACCAAGTAACCTGGATTCGAAGGTTGACAGATGAACGCTGATCGAATTACCAAAATAAATACACCATCTACCAAAAGTAACGAATACGATACGTAATTACGTTTCAACTCAAAGTAAAATGTACGTAAAAATTAGTTTCTTATATTCGAATTCAGATATATGGGCATTAGACTTTTTAATCAAGAAAAGGTAAGTAAAACTCCTTCACCCATTAATATTAGTATTCTGTATACGTATTTCGATAACTAAGTTGCCATCATCAGCAAATAATTAATCACTTTCGCACCTGGATCCGCGGTAAAACTCGCATAGAATCACATTGAGCAAAAACAAAATACACACTGAAGTTGAGTGTGTATTTGGTAGTTGGTCAGAATTATTCTGTGTGAGTTTTATCGCTGATCCAGTGGAACACTGTGATTAATTATCTGCCGGTGATACATAGAATATGAACATTAATGTGGAAAAAGGTTTTATTTACTTTTTTTGATTACTTAATTTAACCACAGTCTCCATTAAAATTTAATTTAATTAATTTAACTTTCAAGGAAAAATTATTTTATGGTTATGTCTTACGAACTGTTTAAAAAATTTTGGGTTTGGTATTTTAGACAGACATACAAAGGGTACTAGTTTTGCAATATGACGCAACAATGAATCGTAGGAAGCTGCTTGTTGCTGCATATTGAGACATGTTCATACGTGCATAGTAGCAGCCGCGCCATGTTGATGGGCTCAGTTATTCATTAGCAGTGAGAGTGTAAAGTGCTTGCGATGCCATCGTGGTCATGAAATGAGATAAGGGCAGTTTTGCGTTATAATTTCGTGCGTGGTTTAAACATAGACCAGTGCTTTGAAGAAATGACCTTGTGCTAGTTGATGTTTGTCCACATCGCACAACGATATTCAGGTGGTATAGAGAATTCCAAAGGCGAAAGTTAACTGTAAAGGATGCTGAGAGGCCGGGAAGGCCACGGACGTCAGTTACGGAGGAAAACGTTACTACTGTGACGAAAATTTTTGGCGAGGACAAGCGAGTGACCTACCAACAGATAGAGGGTACTTCAGGCCGGCCTAAATGCAGCAGCAATTTGTTCGATTCTGCATGATCATTTGCACGAGAAGAAACTCGGCTCTCTCTGGGTGCCGCATCGACTGACTGAAGAGCAGATGACACGACGTGTGACTTGGTGCCAGGAGATGCTAAAAAGATTAATAAGCGACAATCTCAGTATTTGAACAACATCTTGACAGGTGACGAGACTTGGCTGTAATATTACGATGTGCCGACCAAAGCTCAAAACAAAGTTTGAATTAACTGTACCAACAATATACTGTAGTTTCCCATGTTGCTTCATCACCATATAAAGAATTCAGCTCGCCGATGCATTCTTGTTGAGATAATCCACGCCGAAAGTTATGAAAAATCATTGTACGAAAATGTTCGCGAGTTAATTCCATTTTTTCGCTGACATAAAATTTTCAAGTTACTGTCAACAATAGAAATAACGACCGTATAATAAAACTGTCAAGGTAAATATATTGTCAAAAATGACAAACTTCACGATGCAATCATCAGATCGGAGGCAACACTAACAGTGTTGCCAGTTACCGAAATATAAACGGTTACCTTCGTATAACATAATATAACATGTACTTAGAATATACTACTTATCATAACTAAAACTCGGGCTAATTTAATTACCATATACTGTACATGCGCATGCATAATGTGTGAAATGTATTTTGTTTATTATACACTATACTAAAGCCTCCAGCAAATTAAATAACATTCATACAATGAATAACCCATAAATTGTAAGGTGTAAATAGTACGAATAGTTTGTTTCAATCTTAAGGAAGGTATACGAGGATAGTTTAACAAGTAGTGAGAATGACACATAGGTGGCACTCTAATTGGTAAAACAAATGCACTGTAATTTAGGTTGCCTATTCATATGTTTACATTCCCATATTTAGATAAATCGGTTGATTAGTTTATTTTTGACAGCGGATTGAAAAAGAAGCAACACGTCGTTTTGTTAAGTATCATGCGGTGATTAAATACTTCGTAATTAAGGGTATGAAAGCTACCGAAATAAAAGATGAGTTACGGTAAACATTAGGCGAATCTGCTCCATCATCCACCACAATAAGTAGATGGGTAAATGAATTTAAACGTGGTAGAACAAGCTGTGTTGATGAAGCGCGCTCTGGAGCACCCAAAATCGTGATTTCTTAGGAAATGATTATAAAAATCCATAATATTATTACGCAAGATTGACGACTCAAAGTGAGAGAGATAGCAAACATGGTAAACATTTCAACAGAACGCGTACACCACATTTTAACGAAAGAATTGGGCCTTTCCAAGCTTTCGGCCGCGATTGCTTACGACTGATCAAAAGCTCACTCGTTTGCGCATTTGCAATGTGTGTTCGGACCTTTATAAGCGCAATCCGGTTGATTTTTGTAGGCGATTTGTTCCTTGCGATGATACTTGGATAAACTACAGTACACCCGAAACTAAACAACAGTCGAAACAATGGTTAGAACGTGGTTCTGCACCTCCAAAGAAAGCCGAAACCACTTTATCAGCAGACAAGGTGATGGCATCAATTTTTAGGGATTCAAAGGGCATTTTGCTCATTGATTACCTTCAGAAAAGTACCACAATAAGCGGACAATATTATGCAGAACTTCTACAAAAATTAAATATTGAGATTCGTGCTAAACGGCCAGGAATGGCAAAGAAAAAGATTCTGTTTCACCAAGACAACGCTGCCTTGCATACCAGCACAGTTGCGATGTCCAAAATCCACGAGTTGCATTTCCAATTAGTACCGCATGCGCCTTATTCGCCGGATCTAGCCCCTTCCGACTTCCACCTTTTTCCAAAATTGAAAACGGCACTAGGTGGAAAGAAATTTTCGTCTAACGACGAGCTTATCATCTTCGTAAATGAGTATTTTGCAAGCCTTCCGGAATCGCATTTTAGAGATGGCATAAGGGCATTGGAGCACCGTTGGAATAAATGTATTGCTCTTTTAGGAGAATATATTGAAAAATAAAAATTATTTTGTATTTAAAAAATTCGTTTTTCTTTTCCATTCTCACTACTTGTCAAACTACCCTCGTAGGACTTTCACAAACAGATTACCATAAACGAACAAAAATTAATTCTACTAAAAAAGCGATTTTAGAAGCAATTTGACTAAGTGCTATATTAAGTATTATAATAAAATCGTGGTGCTATAAATTAATTTTGTAATAACTGAAATATACCGTAATCCCCCTAATTAAAAATATAGAGAACTTATCTAAATAAATTGTAAATTTTTATTGTATCATAATTACAGTTGAAATTTTGATAATAACATTTATGATTGCGAATTTTTCCGAATCTTTTTAAATTGAATCATACACACACGCACGAGTACCCGTGTATGTGTGTGTGTGTGTGTGTATGTGTGTGTGTATGTGTGTGTGTGTATGTGTGTGTGTGTATGTGTGTGTGTGTGTGTGTGTGTATGTGTGTGTGTGTGTGTGTGTGTGTGTATGTGTGTGTGTATATGTGTGTGTGTATGTGCGTGTGTGTGTATATGTGTGTGTGTATGTGCGTGTGTGTGTATATGTGTGTGTGTATGTGCGTGTGTGTCTGTCTGTGCATGCATATGTGTGAAATTAGCACCGTTGGTTTTACTATGTATATATTGTGATAGGATGTCACTGATTAGTTACGGTCATCTCTACGTATATTGGGAGTGTTGTAGAGTGTAATAAGTAATTACGTAGATATTTATTGCATTGATAACGATTAATATTTGATATTTTATTGTAGGATCATTATGATTGCAAAACGGAATAATAATAAGCTGCTGTGCGCGGACGTTGTAAATAAATTTATTGGACAATTTCCATACGCAAAGTACGATGATGCTGAAGAAGCTTGTTTGGTGTGTCTTACGTCGTTTCTCTGTCGAGAAAAAAAGAGAGTGCTTAAACACGTAAACACAGAAAAACACAAACACACAAAATGTCATCCAATATTTCAGAAGAACTTTGTATTACATATAATTTATATGTTGACGGGTTGTAATCTACCATTTAGGATAGTGAAGCTGGAAACGTTGTCAGTTTTGGTGTACATACAATTCAGACTACGTATTGCCAAGCGCTCCAACGTTAATTTAGCTTCTACGAGCGAAAAAACTAAAATGAGCATTAAATTTGTTCTGAAAAATAAAAAAACGTGGTTAACCTAACTACAGATTTAAAAAAAAATTTATCGTGAATATCACTGCACGTATATTGGAACCTCTTCGACAGTTATCTTCATTTATTATTAGCTAGTGAAAGGTTGTCAAAGTGTATCGGCAAAGCTATTCATAGTATGATACTAAATACACTACTAAATTTCGAATTGGTAATAAATCAAGTAATGTTTGCTACTATTGCCAGCTCGTCAATATTTTTTGGAATATCTGGTAAACTGCATTTAAAATTCTTCACTAAAGGTTTTAGTTACTTACGCGGTAGATAAGTGCCTAATGGACAAGACAATCATACGAAGTAGCAACGTGTTTAGGGGTGATGTACCTAATGTCAGAAGAGATAGGTCATAATGTCTTACTATATTCATCTCTGTGATATGGTATTATATGAAACTATTTCACTTTAATGAGCAATATACAGTTAGATATCTTCCCTGAAATATTTACTTTCTAAAATGGGAATAAACAAAATATGATTAAATTAAGTTCGTACCAGCATTAAAAAAAGACGGCACATGCATACGTCATTTTTCATAAAATCCGACAATCTTTTTGAATCCCTCTGTATTAGCAATTCCTTTTTTAAATTTCTTGGTTTCTTTCTAATTTTTTTGTTTCTATTATTTTGAACTAGTTTATAAAAAAATCAATTTCTACTTTATTATATATTTCTTAATGTTCTACTAATTACTATAGACCATATATATCAAGTTTATTCATTTAGAATATTCATGAGAGTACCTTGTGTTCTAGAGATGATGGTACTGACTCTATTAGATACAACTTTTATCAAAATGGGTGTTCTGTTCGGACAACGTTCCGTGCGCTTCACCCATTTTACGATCGCCATAATCGTCCTAGCGAGAGGACTATTCGCAGTGTGGTGGACAAATTTGAGTCCATTAGTTCAGTAAACAATGAACCAACACCCGAACGACGACGAAACGCAAGATCTGCTGAAAACATCGCCGCTGTCCGTGAGAGTTTGCAGGAAAATCCAAGGCAGTCGATTTCGCATCGCTCACAAGAACTCGGCCTTTCTTTTGGCCTGAATTGGATGATATGGACACTAACGACATGTGATTTCAACAGGACGGCGCTACATGCCACATTGGACATTCTGCACGAGCGATTTAAAAGCACGGTCATCTTACATGGTGGTGATGTGAACTGACCACCGTGATTGTGCGATTTGACTCCGTTAGACTTTTTCTTGTGGGGTTTTCTTAAGTCGTAGACCTATGCGAATAAGCCACAAATTACGGCGGCCCTCAAAGCCAACGTAACCCATGTCATCGGTCAGCCTGATTTATGCGCCAAAATCATGGAAAATTGGACATTTCGGATGCGCGCCACCCAGGAAAGCCGCGGCGGACATTTGCACGATGTTATATTCCATACATAATGATATCGTCTCCTTCTTAATTACTATATATTCCTTTATTATAATTATTATTCACTGAACTTAAAAATTATTAATGTAATTATCCACCTAAAGCTTGAATATGGTTTAATAATTATTATTTAAGCTTCTTACCAAACTATTGGACGAAGAATTAAAAGGCTGTCTGCTAGGAATGAACAGTGGTGAACCTAAAATAAGAGAAAGGTTTCGTTAATATTATCAAAATATAAAAAAAATTATACAAAGTTTTAAATCATGTCGAAGTTATAAATCAGTTTCAAATTAAAAGTAAAATGTATGCAACCAAATATACGCGGTTTTCTATATTAATTTTTAATTATTGAAACTAAGGCATCAAATTAATAAAAGTGTTTGTCGGTGGCATTTTTTTAAAGAATAAATAAAACACATAATTTGCATTTTTTATAGATAGCAATGTAGAATTAATCCTATGTAGAAGACAACGATTCAAAACATCGAAACAAACTATAATGAAAATGCATTTGAGTTAATCATAATGAATTATAAAATTTTCTTTCCAATTTATTAAATTGAGTCTTTATAAATCAAGGGTGTTTCAAATTGCGCGTTTTTTTAAGAATAAATAAAATATAGATGGCGCACTGAATTTGTCTGGGTATGTGTGCATTAAAAGGTGTGATGTATGACATTTATAAAAATGGCTTCGTACACAGTATAACAATGCGTTCAAATTGTTGAATTATTTTATGTAAATCAGCGTTCTCTGAAAAGAGTTTTTAGAAAATTACGTGAACTTTGTGGTTTACATAATCGTCCCTCTGAAAGCACTATTGGTTGAATTATTAAAAAATTTCAAGAGACCGGTGCCGTGAACGATCAAAAAAGTGAAAAATACAATCGTAGTGGTCGTTCACAAGAAAATATTGGTTTGGTTAGTGAAAGTGTTGGGGAATATTCTGAAATGTCCATTAGACGACGTTTACAACAACTTGGACTTAATGGATTATTTTACACAAGGATTCAGCTTTGAAGGCATATAAGGTTCAAATAACACAGGAACTGAAACCATTAGGTCATTTAAAACGTCGTTCATTTGTCAATTTCATCAATGAACAACCAGCTGATTTTTCTCAAAAAATAATGTTCTCCGATGAGGCACACCTTTAACTTGGTGACTGATATGTTAATAAACAAAATTGCCATATCTGGGGTGAGGAAAATCCACGAATTATTCATGAGAAATCTATGCATTCTAAACGAGTTACCGTTTAGTGTGTATTATGGTCAGGTGGTGTAATTGGACCTTACTTCTTTGAAAATGCTACTGGTGAAGCTGTAACAGTCAATGGTGATCGATATAGTCGGACGGTAACCGAATTAATAAATATTGATTTAGAGGATAAGGGGTTTCAACAAGATGGCGTCAAACCTCACTTTGCACACGAATTAATTGATTTATTAAGAGAAAAATATCCTGGACGTGTAATCTCAAGAAACGGTGATGTTAATTGGCCACCAATATCATGTGATTTGACACCGTTAGACTATTTTGTTTGGGGTTATGTGAAAAGTTAAGTTTATAAAAACAATCCACAATCAATTCGTGCTTTGAAAGATGAAATTATTCGTGTCATTGGTGAGATAGAGCCTCAATTATGTCAAAATGTCATTGAAAATTTTAACAAAAGAGAAGAATTCTACACCAAAGAAACAATATTATTCAGTTACAATCTTTAAATCACAATCAATTGCCATCGCCAAGGTTCTTCAATCTATTTAAATATCAACGATGTGAAGGTATAACCACACAATTTAACGGAAGCTCTAAACAAGCAAGTATGGCTTGGTGCAAATAAATTCTTAAAAAATTCAACCGAGGTCGCGTAAAATTAGTGTACGCCATCGTTACAGATGATAAAAGCTGAATTTGGATTTGAGGAGAAACGCACGGAAGTCTGGCAAGAAAATGGTGGCTTTTTTTTCGGACGCACCAGTCATCTTGCTACTATTCCTTTATATAATCGTCGCACAGTTAGTGCTGAATAGTATACAACCATTTGTTTGCCAACTGTGTTCCAAAAAGTCAAAATGTCATTGAAAATTTTAGCAAAACAGTGGACTTCTGTGGAGCTGCAAGAGGAGGCCATTTGGCAGATATTATTTTTCGCATGTAAATGTCATAACTGATACTTCAATTACCAATAAAAAGTTTTTGAAAGTGAATGCAAATTATGTGAAAACCGCGAAATTTGAAACACCCTTTATATACTATACATATATAGTATTCGAAAGTACGCCACAATGGTATGATAGCATATCAAGTATTGATTGAAGAAAGTCATCGAATACTTTTAGACTGTGCACCTTTACAATATATTAAATGCATTGGAATTTATAAGAATTTTAGGTGAAAAAGTTTATGGTCAATGAATTTCGTTCCTATAATGTTTTCATTATCTACGGCTTATGAAAACTTCCAGTAAAGGTAGTAAAATGAAATTCAATAGTATAATAAAATATGAGTATTCATTCTCCTTAAAAATGTGAAGAAGAATATATTGGAAGAATTAGTTTTAACGTCCAACAGACTAAGATTTTGTTTTCTACAATAAAAATTTATATAAAGTAAAAACTTAATAATCTTTATGAGGCATTTTATTGATAGATTGCTTTTCACCTTTCGATGACAGCAAACAAATTTATACAAAGCATGTTTTGTTAATTTCTCTTCATAATTTTTAATCCAAGGTAAGTTAGCTACGAACTTAGATGGCGATTCATTAAAAAAGAAATAGTATCGAGTCAACAGACCGAAAAATATTATTAATTAATTAATTTTTTCCATCTTCAAGTGTACATTGAATTGAAAAGAACACTTAGATGGAATAAAAAAGTGATTCATATTCATTAGGTAGTAAAATGCAGGTATAATTTCGTTTTATCCAAAATAGGGTAAGAAATGAATCTACAGTGTGTTTTTCTTTTAATGGTGAAAGTCTGGTACGAACTTGTTTCTGTGCGAGTTTTACCGCAGATCTAACTGCAAGACTGTGATTATTTATCTGCTGTAATCTAACGTAAGAGTGTATCGAATATGGAATAAGAATTATTTTGTAAACAGAATGAAATTTTTAAGTATTATATTTTAGTTGTCCTTGAACTTTATTTAAAGTAAAATTATGGAAGCTGCAAAACATATTCACTTATTGAAAAAAAAATGCAGTCTGAGCCAATAAAATAGAGCACTTATGGATATTGACGAATATGTATTAATTATACGTTATTTTGATAGAAAGACGTAAACAAAATTTTATTCTGAGAATTACTCTAAATTAGCATACAAGAATTCTTAGTATTCCAATGAAATAGAAATGTAAACAATTCTAAAAATCAAAAGGTTAAAACCTCTTATGTTCTAGTATCAAGTGCGTTCTTAATAAGCTAGACACGAATAAACAAAAAAATGTTCCACAAATATTTGCGTATTCTTATGTCTTGAGATATTTGTATAACATTAAACAAATATAATAGTACTGTTTATATAACATTAGTTAAAACTTTTTAAAGATCAAAAAAAAGTTTCTTGTAAGTTTTTGATCGGATAAATTATTCAACTTACAATACATCTTTGAATTAATTATTTCGTCCCTTGACAGATTCCCGAAAAATAAGAGATTTTAAATTTCACCACACCTTCCTTTGATGACAGTCTGCTTTCGATGATGTTTGAGGCGAATTTTTAGGTCGGGAGCAAAACTGTTTTCGCACAATATTACTATAAATCCATGACTATAAGTACTGCACCAATCACTAGTTATCAGTAGTATCAAAAAGGGGTTGTCTTCCTTCCGATTAAGGAGCATGCATCCTAGCTTCTTCATGTAGTCGTAAACGTTTTAATAATGGACGTTCAACGTTTCTGTAATCTTTTATGTCAGTGCTGTGGGTTGATCAACGCTATTATTTTGTCGTAATCAACCTCAGTGGGCCATTCTGACCGGAAAGCATCATTAAGATTAAAATAACCAGCACAGAATTTTGTGAACCATCATTAGCATTGACGCTCTTGCACAGCAATGTTACCGTACACTTTGCGCAACTTTTTACAAACTAAACGTGCATTCTCTTTACTTGGAGCTTTTAATTCGCTACAGTTTTCAATTAATCGGAATCAGTTTGTAATTGTCTGATAATTTGTTAATTCTAGAGTTAAACGTTGAGGACTTTTTTATTAAAACTTAATATATGTTTTGGAATTTCTAAGCTATCTATCAAAGCTCTCCCTAACATACAGAAGGAAGATTCAAAACACGGTAGAGTAATAATTTTTTAGCTTAGAGAATATATCCCTACAACTAATTCTATCAGAATTACATGTCATTATACGTACTGCTCGTTTTTGTAGTATAAAAACTCCCACTATATCTATGGACGGTCATCACGCTTCTATCCCATGTACCATAACTGAATGAAAATAGACAAAAAATACATCCTAAGCACCGAGAAATCAACTTTACGGGTCCATCACTTCACACTCGAGACAAAAAAACAATCAAAACAATGGACTCAAAAGGGAGAACCGGCTCTAAAGAAGCCGAAGACCGTTTCATCTGCAGGCAAGGTCATGGCATCGGATTTTTGGGATGCGTGTGGAATAATTTTCATTGACTATCTGGAAAAAGGAAAAACTATCAACGGCGAGAATTATGCGAACTTATTGCAACATTTGAGTGAAAAATCAAACAAAAAACGGCCGCATTTGGCTAAGAAGAAAGTGTTGTTTCGTCAAGACAATGCACCAGCTCACAAATCCGTTATTGCAATGGAAAAAATTAATGAATTAAAGTTTGAATTGCTACCCCATGCACCCTGTTCGCCGGATTTAGCCCTCTCGGATTATTTTCTGTTCCCAAACTTCAAAAATAGCTCAGTGGTCAAAGATTTTCCAACAATGAAGAAGTGATGTCGGCTATTTTGAAAAGCAAGACAGTTCATATTATAAAAAGGGTATCGAACTTATTGAACATCGCTGGGAAAAGCGTATAGAGCTGAAAGGAAATTATGTTGAAAAATAAATATATTTCTTTCCAAAATTTTTGTGTTTTCTTTGTTAGGTCGGGTACTTCTGGGACCACCCTTGTATTAACAAATAGTTTTTCAAAAATTTTCGCAAATGCTTTCGGTAATAGTAAGTCAATTATTTTCAAACAAAAAAACTTATATCTACTAAATCAAAATGAAAATAAGCATTTTAATGAAGTCACATCCAACTATGATTCCATTTTTATGCCATTTTTAATGTTATTTTTCATGGTTACGAAGGTTTGTAAAACTGGAAATTTTGGTAATTTCCAAATTTTTTTCAAAATCAATAATAAATATTTCTCGAATTTCAACGCAACTTAACTGCCAATTTAACCAATTCTGTATCATCAATACCAAGAAAGCTACCCATAAACAGGGGTAGAAAAGTAAGCAGTCTGTATAGAGGGTTTCAGTAATTTTATAGCTCCTCATGGGGTATTTCTGTGTTATTATTTATATTTGTATATTTTATCAATTAATCGAATATTTAGCTTTGCAGTTTTTATAAAATGAAAGATTTGCAATTATAAATAAAGATATATTATTTATTGTACAATTGGAACGAACCAAATTATTTCCAAAATATTACCAATAACTTCCTGAAACTTGTAGAATATATTAAATGTTTAAACAAACAAAGCTTAACATTACTCTAACAATCTGTATCAACATCTTTTCCAAATGGTACAACACTGTGTTTTTAAACAATTATCATCTTCACTGTCGTCCTTTCAGCGGCGGTCTTAAAGTTGCAAGGCTCCGGGCGGCAGATTTTTGCGAGGTCCTTGCCTTTCATGCAAAGTACGTACAATGTAAAGAAAGTACTTGTGATAAATGCAGAGAAATGCGAAAGTAATAAATAAATTTAGAGTTTTAAAATACATATTATATTAGTAGATTTATTAAACTTACCAAAAGATAATATAAATGACAAATTATTAATAACAAGATATAAGCACTTTCAAAGATAAAATGTTTTTCAATAAGGACATAACAATGTCCTTATTGAATAATTATTATGTTACATGTAACCATGTAATTTGATCTCGTTCATATGACCACCATGAGCACGCTTGTAGCGATCGATTTTTTGGAGCAAATTTCCCACCACTTTTTCGCACATATCGGCCAGAACGTTGGCAATTTCGCGTCTGATATTGTCCCTAAGCTTCTCTAACGTTGTTGACTTGTTGGCATAAACAAACGAGTTAACGTAACCTCATAAAAAGAAATCCAACGTTGTTAAACCGCATGAGCGAAGTGGCCACTCGGCCGGATCATTCCTTGAGATTACACGGTTACCGAACTTCCTCTTCAATAGATCAGTTGTTTGGCCAGCTGTGTGGCATGTGGAATCAAATATCACTGATGTCAACTCCATCCAATTCTAGCCAAACATAGTCTTCTAACATGGCCCGATAGCGAACTCCATTTACCGTAACATGACAATCATTTTCATTGACGAAAAAATATAGTCCAATCACACCTCCGGCATGAAATATACACAACATGGTTACTTTTTGTAGTTGTAATGGAGTCTCTTGAAGTACATATGAGTTTATTGCTGTCCAATAACATATATTTTGCCTATTGACAAAGCCATTTAGCCAAAAAAATGAGCTTTATTGCTGAAGATGATATTTCGATGAAATTCAGAATTTTCTTCAAACTTTAGAGGAGCCCAATTGGAGAAGTTTCAGCGTTTCAAATGATCAACAGGCTTCAGTTCTTGAGTTAAATTGATCTAGTAAGAGTGAAAGTCAAGATCTCTACGCATAATTCGCCAGGATGTGGTTTGAGAGATTCTAAATTCCTGTGAACGGCGTGGAATCGGCTAATTTATCTCATTTTGAACTAAAGTACTTACGGTTGCGATATTTTCAGTACTTACACCGATGCGTTGTCTCACTGGCACAGGAATATCCAACAGTGAATATTTTGACTCGAATTAATTCACCATAACAGGCACAGCCTGTCTGGTGGGACGATTCTTACGACCGAAAATTATTGTAAGCGGTCTTAAAGTTGCGACTACTGTCTCAGAACTGCGGTAGTAATTTTTAATAACTTCCAAACTTTGCTGGTTCCTGAACTTCGCCATGATAAAAATGTTAACTGTGACTGACTTTTGACGTTGAGAGTTCATGAAAATCGAAAAACAAAATTGTTATGTTCCTATTGTAACATCCTTTATAAATAAGAATTTAAAAATATTGTTTACGGCATTTCCTGAAACCAAAATCATCAATCAAAGCAAAGAAATCTAATGAATGAGCTACGTCATTTTCAATTGAAAGAATAGCGAGGACTAAAGGCCGTTGTTCTGTCATCGAACTCTTCAAATATGTTTTCAGAATTTTTAACCTCGAAAAACTCCTTTCTGCGGACGCAACTGTCACAAGTGTGGTGGCAATAATTTTCAAGACTACTTCGATATTGGGGTACATCTGAGTTAATTTTTTACAATTGAATATTTCAGTACCGACGTAATATCATCATTGCCATCATATGCATAGATAAACATCTTTAGTTCTTCATACAATTCATGGCCATTATGAAATTTATCTCCTATCGTGCAATTCCCTTACTAGCTGCTCAACTTAAATATCCGAATCGTACTTACGCTTCTTTCCGGGTTGCTGCGTGATAGCCCTGCAAGCGCGAGGCCCTGGACTGTGTTCTTTATAAGCAAATCAACGCCATCTGGTTTTTATAAAAATTCTATTACTGTCCTCATCTAATTTACGTCCAGCCAATAAAAGTAGTCATTTGCACATATGTACGTATATATGTATCCATACATACATAACATACATAGGCACAAATGTCCGCACACGCACTAGGATACATAAAATGGGACTCTCCATAAAAGTCGGCGTAAATTAAAAGAGCAACGCACTGGTCTCCCGGCTGAATGTAGCAAATGATTTGACACATTTGCGATTAATGCGACACCGTGTTGTAATTGAAAAACAAATCGGTTATTTCGGAGATTGTGTAAATCGTTTTTTTTACGTGCCGAAGGGTAAGATCTGTCCTGTTCATTTCAGTTTACGTCAATTTTAATTATATAACAGACACGTGCTTGTCAACCCGGACAAAATCGGCCAATTTTTTGAGGGTTTAATGAAAAATGCCTACGTGGAAGCGCTTACTCTAATACAATGTTTATTAAAAATTGATTGGATTGTGTTGCAAGAATTACAAAATGGACTTTAATTAATTATTGATCACGTTCCCCGTGAATATGTAAGTATTTGAAACACCTGGAAATTCGGATAACAAAAATATGAAAATATATTTTAAAGGAAAAAGTTACTGCAGCATGAATTGACTAGAAAATTTGGCCGGCTTCGTTTATTTAAAAAAAACAAGCAACAGACAAGAGCGACGATTTTCGACAATAAATTTATTAATTCCTAAGTAATGACCTTCGTAAACTAGGGCTTTTCGATACAAATTTTGTAAAACCAGTTTTCATAAAATATTTTATCTTCTAAAGGCACACCAATCTGCTACGACCTCTTCCTTAATATTCTCTAATACGCACATAATCGTCTACAACCAAAAAGGACGATAATAAGATGATGGAATATTGAAAGCGCAATCAGGATAAGACACTAAGATTCCTACACAGCCTCAAAGAAACTGTTTTCATTACTTTTTCTACACAAGGGTTAATCTTAAAGTTCTTGCTTGTGTGTAGAATGTCCGTGAATAGTTTTGAGCAATGTAGTTTGTGACAATTATCATTATACAAAATGAAAGAAGCTTCCTTGAGTTATACTTTTGAAGCTCATCACACAAGGCCGTAATAAATTCAGTCATATTCTTTGGTGAGAGGAACATATTGTTACAAACAATGTACTTAAAAAGAGAAGATTGAGTAGAGTTTGTTTCAATAGGCAATTAGTTAGTTACATAATTTGCGTTTATTTCCACCATTATATCTCAAACAGACATATAGCATAATATTTTTGATCTAAATAGTCTGTCGCAGAGAAGACCAAACTTTTTTAAAATAATAATTCTTAGTGGCCATCGACTAAAAAAATATACGTCGGTAAAGTAGATTTTTCACCAATGTTATGTCAAAATATCACATTTGCATTATTAAAAGTAGAGAAATTGCGCGTAAAGTAACAGTGTATATTTGGCATTTGCCGAAAAATTAATTTTGAACAAAGAGCAAATATCAGGTTCTGTTTTAAACTCGGTAAGTCGTTTACTGAAACGTTTAATTTGATGAAACAAGTATATGGTGATGCGTGTTTATCAAGTACGAGTGCTATAAACGATTTAAAGATGTGCGTACGGGTATAAATGAGGACGAAAATCCTGGTGCAAAAAAATCTGTGGATACGGAAAGTAACATGGAACTTGTGTGTAAATTTATCAGAAATCCATATCCTCATTGCGATACGTGGTAATGGAATTAAATATTTTCAAAGATTCAATTCCACGCATTTGAACACCGTATTTTTGACTGAGAAAGATTTGTGCAAGGTTTGTATCACACAAGCTAACTGAATTTAATATTGTACAGACTTGATTAAAGACTCAAAAAAGGACGAAAACTTCAGCTATTCTATTATAATTGGCGATGAGACGTGGTATTTTCAATACGATCCAGAGATCAAGCGTCAAAGCTCTGAATAAAAGCATCCAAGCGAAGAAAGACCGAAAAAAAGCCGGTTGGAGAAGTCAAAAGTGAAGACAATGTTGATTTGTTTTTATGATTCGAAAGGCATAGTGCACAAAGTTTGTATCAACTAGTCAAACAGTCAATGTAGTATATTATCTTGGTGTTCTGAAGCGCCTTTTGGGGCGTGTTCGTTTTCTGCGCCTTCATTATCTTGAAAACGGTAGCTGACGGTTGTTACGAGATAATGGACCATCTCATCGCTCGACACATCAGTGATTTTCTAACTGCAAATGGCATTTTAACCATCAACCATTCACCGTATTCACTGGATTTGCTGAAGCCATTAAGAAAGCGTCGGCAGCTACCTTTGAAGGACATCTCTAAAGATGAACTTAAAAATTCATTTGACATGTTAATTGACCGTGCAAAACGTTGTATTTGAGCCGAAGGCAACTAATTTGAATAAAGTAAATGAATTTCACCAAAATAGTAAGCTTTTGTTTTAATTTTGAAAAAGTTCGGTTTTCTCTGCGACAGACTGTGTATATAGCATACTTTTGATCTATATGGGAAATAAAAAGTTATCGAGATCTGGGCATATATAAACTATTCCTAATAAATTATTTTCTGAAAATATTTTTTCTTTCCTTAATAAAAGTTTCTTTCTTGTCATTTAACTTTGTATTTATTTTAGTTTACAAACTTTTAAAAAATACAATTGACACAAATTTATTTATTATCAACTCGTTATCGCTATCAAATATTTTATTATGTTCGAATATGAAATTTTAAAAAGCTTATAAAACATATATTATTTGATGGTTTCTTTAGTCATTATCATATGTAAATATTAACTTGAATAATATTTACATGAAAATTTATGTAAGTAAACTTAAGTCTATGGAAGATTTGAAATGAACGCGTTGTCAAAATGTCATCAGAAATTTAAAATTACACTTTGCAACAAAACAATCTCTATATTAGTAGACGTGTTTTATTTCTCTTTATAATAGTTGTATGTAAAAAGACACTGAAATCTTTGTAGCTTTTCCAATTTGTTTTTAAAAGGTTGATCAACTTTTTAATAAACATTTCTATAGGCCCTTCTAATTATTAAGCAAATTACTGCAATATATGTAAAGTATACAGTTGAGGCGCGTTTACTTGACAGTGAGAAAAGGTGCTGTATTCTGCAGATACCAACAGTGACTTTATAAAGACAGCGTGGCCATATTATTAGTGTCGCCATTATTTTGCAAAATTTGATTATGTATATATAGAAAAAGAAGGTTCTTGACAAGAAAAATAATAAATATACAAAACATTTGAACGAGGATACAATAAAGATATGTTAAATGTTTACACATATCTTTCAATATCGTTCAGTTACACTCAAATCAACTGCAAGTGATAGTAAACTAAACGCCCGTATTCTTGCATTAAACGAACCTTTGCCTGACCTCTAGGGCGCTAAAACTAGGTAAAAGTCTAGGAGAATTAGAGAGGGTACCCTGTACATACAGATCTAAAAGGTGTCACAATACTGTTTCCCTGAAAACCGCTTTCCAATACGATAATCTCGCAGAGTCTGTATTGTTGAACTTTCATGTCGAAAGCAAAATTCGATGGTTTTTGACTTATTCAACAACATTATATCTCTACGTAACGAATCTCCCAGATATACTTAAAAATTAAAACATGCAAAGTTACAATTATTTTTAACCCCGTCTTAACTTTTGGGTCACTTTGTTCAGAAAGTAACTTTGTTTTTGTAGTATTTAAGCAATTTATTCAATTACTTATATATTGAACATTTTGGTTCAATACATTTTGCCATCTTTCTAGTAGTCATAAAGCTTCTGATTTTTACTTGAAAAATTTGAATCGAATAATTTTTGACGTTCTTATTTATAAGCAATTTAATTTAATAGAGAACTTTGTAAAAATCATAACAAGAGATAATCGGAAGGTGCCATATCTAGCGAATATTTTGGGTGTGATATTATATCCCAAGTTGTCACAGCTTCTGGCGACTCTTTAAACTTGTATGAGGCATGGCGTTATCATGGTGAAAAACTACCACCTTTTATTCGAAGTACTTTGAGCCAACTCATATCTTCTCCCTATGATCGTTTGCATTCAAAACTGTCGTATGCAATTCATTTTACATCACCGGTTGTAAATCGCTTCAGAAATGGATTGGCTTCTTCACGTTTCGTTTTAGCATCAAGTATCAGATGTCAATGTGACGTAAGAAATCTCTTTCTTTGAGAACAACTGGAACCTAAATATAAAGCTTTTATGTGAAGCCAATTTATTTGAGATAGTCATGAACGGTCGACGCCAACAAATTTAATCTCGTAGCAATTTCTCGTATTGTTATTCAGCGGTTTGATTCAACCAATATCTTTATTGCCGGAACGAAATTTTTTAAACCAGTTTTGACACGTTGGCATTTAATTGAGACGTTTTCTCCATACGCTTAACATATTCTTTTCTTGCTTTGATTGCATTCTTACCTTTCCCTAATAAAAAAGCAAAATATGCCGAAGACGCTTATTTCTCCAATTTACATGCTCAGTCGTTCAACCTTCTATGGGTTCCTTTATGCTCTATAAATCAATAATCTTTAAGTATATAAACTGGTCATAATAAGTCTTCTATTGTGAGCAGTAAACACACTTTGAATTTGTGCTTGAGTAAGTCCGCGATTTCTACGTGCTAATTGCAACAAGTCTCAATCGGGTCTTAGTGTTGTTGATTATGGTCGACCTTGTCATTGCCCTTGTCAAGCACTTACAGTTTCTAAAAACCGACTCTAAAATTTA
Organism: Dermolepida albohirtum; assembly: GCA_031893035.1. Lineage (NCBI taxonomy): Eukaryota > Metazoa > Arthropoda > Insecta > Coleoptera > Scarabaeidae > Dermolepida > Dermolepida albohirtum. Next base: position 102,408 of record JAVIWB010001121.1, on the reverse strand, counting down.
AAAATTACGCCTTGGCTCATCCCAAATACTTTAGCAACACTTTGCTCTGTTTTTTCTGTTCCCAATTGATCTATGACTCTCCGAGCCACTATCTTCCTCAGATTATGATTTGTTTTCATTTCCGTGCGCACCCAAAATTGAAAATTTTCACTACAAATTACAGAAGTGAATTTTCGACCCAGGAACGTGTTAAAGCGCATTTTTATACACTCCAGCGAACGGAAACAACTTAAAGCAGGTCTGTACATTCATTTTCTTCTTTCAAAAAGGTTGAAACTAGTAGAAATACTTCTAATTGTTATATTAATTGACATTACTGTTATTTATCAATTATATAGAGTATCTATTTCGAGCAGTGTATTATACTTACCGTTCGTAAAAATATCGTTTTAATAAATTTGCTAGGAGGAGGAGGTGGATGACACGATATTAGCGCAAATTAATAAACAGGAAACAAAAATTAATATAGATTTATAAGAAGATTAGAAATCGAGTTCAAATAGAAGTGTGTATCGTAGGAGAAACAATACTTTTTAATTACAGCTGGGTATTTCATTTTTCTCTGCTTAACTATGAATATAAAAAAAGCATTAAATGACCATTTCATCACGGAATAGCATGTAATAGAAGTAACAGAGTACAAAAGTTAACTTGAAATTAAAATGGCCTTCCAAATTCTGTAATTCAACAAGCCGGCAAATGTACCAAAAACATATTCGGAAAGCTCGCTGAAAGTTTTCCCAGTTATATCTCCTGGCAAATTACATGACCGTCCGCTGGATCCCCGAGCGCTTTCATCATCAAAGATTCACGAATAGGCTAGAGGGCGCTTCGGTCTACGTCTTTCAAATAAAATTAAAAAAGTTTTCGGAATGATTACCACCGCGAAGACAAAACCCGCTTTAGTGAACTGCTTTCAGAACATTTTCAACTTGTCGCCGATGGAAAACGAAGAATTAATCGTTGTAATATCAGAATAAGCTAAAGAAATTAATTCAATGTCATACATACATATATAATGAGAAAAATTGCAACCGCATCAACTATTTTTTAAAAGTTAGAGAGTTGCAAAAGAATATGGAAAGTTGCAACGTGATTTATGTAACACTGTTTTTCAAAGTCGCGCTTTTTTACTATTGAATTAATCCTAAACTTGAAGTTTTAGAATTAGGAATTTCAAAATTTAATGTTTTTAATACTAAAATTACAAAACAACAAATATACACCATCAAATCTAAAATAAGAAAACGTAGAAGAAAAATTCAAATAATAACCATACAACAAAGAAAAGAAATGAAAAAATACTACACAGAACTCATTACAATATCATGCTTGACATAAACATACATAAAAAATATCATATCGTAGCTATAAACGGGATAACTGTTTCTAGAAACAGTTGGATTTATTCCTTTCTTAAAATAATATCGAACTTTTCTGCTGCGCCACCGTTTTTACATCGACTATATTGTGTAGCAATGCATTTACTTTCTCCACTATTTGTGCTGATTCCACTAACGTTAACCCATTTTTTTCCAGTTTTTCTAGTGCGTCAAGTAATACTTTATAGTTGTAAATATTTCTTAAATTTGCTTCAGTGGAAAGATCTGGAAATCATATCTGTCTTTCCCTAACAGCTGCAGTTTCATCAGGATAGAATTGTAGAATCACAGTTCCTCAACGTGTACGAAATGGCTCTAGTGGTTTGAAATACCGGAGCACTGTTTATGCAATTTTTGAGTTCGTTTAAGGGACTTGAAAAACACTTTTTTAGTTTCTACCTTTAATGCAGCCATTTCTGGAAAACATTCTCAACTAGTTTTTGTCACAAGATATAAACCATGAACTTTATATGTCACAAGTAAAAGTCTTTCACAGTTTTCTTTAAGAGAACATGTTGTCGCGGCACCATCGCTCATAAATATCAACAGTTGATTAGTTGAAAGTTGAATTTTTTGTAGGGTGTTGAGCACTACTCTCGTAATGACTTCCTCAATACACTTTTCTAATCTGTTGCTAGGTAATAGGATCGGAAATGTCGGTTTAAAAGGTTCCAGTACACGTACTATAGCATATACAGTCGAATCTGTTTTCAATCTGTCAATCAACATATAACCTTTATATATTTTTATTGAAGGCTATTATATTCACGCACGTAATTATTTTTTGAACCTCCAGCCGATTCTAAAACCTCATTGATCTTGAAATGACTTTGCAATGACCTGAAAACTACAAAAGCCCTTCGGGCTTAGTCGATTCTAGAACTTCCTCATTAACTTTGACATTGAAATTACCTTAACTTAAAACGAACCTAATACTGAAAGCTCCTCAGTCTCAGCCGATTCTAGAATCTACTCACTGACCTTGACCGTTCCAATATGCATTGCAGTCGAGGTCAATGTAAAGGTTCGAGAATCCCTCTGCTATAGTTGCTTATCTTTTACTTCGGCTTCGAAATTGTTATCGATATCTTCGCGCATATATGGCAGATAATTGTCAAACGCTGTCCGAGATAGTAGTCTTCACTTGAAGTTCCATTTATTGCAGAAGTGCCAAAATAATAAATCGAACATAAATTGGTCTCTCAGTGGTATGTCACTTTTTATTTGTGTGTTTTATTGCATTCAGTCGCTTTCGTCAGAGCTCATAAACGGTTTATTGCAAACTTTACACATAATTTTAGCACTATTACAACATAAATTAGACTCATTGTGAACAAAAACTGAACGTTTTACATAAAGTTGTCACAAACAAGAGATAACTAAATCGCAACTGGTTAAGCATATTACAACGAGATTTAAAATTAAAATACATTTGTTTAGATTTTAGGGGAAAAAATATAAATTTAAAACTTATAGAGACTCTGGAAATTCTTTGATATGAATTATAAGAAGCTTGGAATACAATTTCTCTGAAAATATTTATTCAATTCCTTGGTGCCATGAACTATGAATAATATAGAGTGAAACAACGCTTTATTTTAAATAAACAAAGAATGCCTTATTAGATGTATGCATACTGTACATTACAGACACATGATCAAAGTATCGTAAAACAACAAGCGCTTGTAATTCATATCACTTAATATATTACATATAGAATGGAGTTGTGATTATTATTCGCAGAAACGCATTTAGATGTAAAATTTAATGTCAATTACATAAAAAAATATACATACACATTGGTTTGAATATTATTGATTCCTTCACATGCAACTTGTTCATGGTAATTGTTCTATCGTAACTCATCATTATTTATAGTCGTCTTTAAACTTCGGTAAACATTTTCATTTAATTCGACAGATGTTAGCAGTTCATACGTTTGGGATCTTTATTTATAATCGTTTGAGACAGTATTCGGAGAAATGTTTAAACGATGCTAAATATTGGTAATATTGTGCTTTATTTAGAGTTTAAAACAACACGAAAAGAGACGAACAAGTGCACCAAAAAAGTACTGTGATTGAAACACTATCTAATAATTACAATAATTGTTAACAAATATTAATATGTAATTATTACCTAATCATAAAAACAGTCTTTCGTTTCAGAAAATAATAAGAACAACACAAGTTCAATAAATAAGGAGGCAAAAAAAATATCATTGGCAACATATTTATGCAAAAATGGAGAAAATGTAGGAGTGAAAAATCAATTATAGAGCAAAGTATTGGAAATGAGTATGTAGAAACGAGCCAGGGAAAGGATGATGAGATAAGAAGACCAACAGAATAGGAGTGTAACGGAATTATTCACAATTTATAGCAAAGAAAAGCGTTAGAGCCGGGTGAAATGATAAAAAATGGAGGAAATGATGTGATGAAAAAAATTTATATTTATAAGCTACTGAAACGGAAATAAAAAGAAATTAAATTGTGCTTGAAGAATGTACATGCGAAAATATAATATTTTTTAATTTACCTCGTGAAATGCACGTAATTGTGTATATACACATGTGTACATATGCAACTGCAAACGCATTTAATAATAAGACATTGTGGTTTTAAATTAGAGATCTGTTTCCATAACGGAATTTATAGCGCGATTAGAGAATCGAATCTCACAGTTCTTGAAAGCTTAATTGTAGAGTGCCTGCCCGGTAAGCAGAAAACGAGGGTTCGATTCCTCACCGATAGGGCGTAATTTTCTCATTTATTTCTTATTTAATTATAACAATGCACTAAGCAGGAAATTACGAGTTTTCATTAATTTACATTGCAAAATTCACATACGCGTGTGCATGTATACAATTACGTATGCATTTAATAATGAGGCCTGCTGCAGGTTTGCAATTAAAGATTTGATTAAATTTATAGCGCGATAAAGATCGAATCTCACAATCCTTGGTATCTCAATGGTAGACAGTGATAGCACCGGCTCGAAAAGCAGAAACTAGGGTTCGATTCCTCACCGATACGACATGATTTTTTTATTACTTTCCGACTTAAAAATAGTGACGTCATAAGCAGGAAATTACGAGTTTTCATTAGTCTACGTCGTGAAGTCCACGTAATTGTATATATACACGTGTGTATGTATATATGCAATTGCAAATATATCTATTCTAAAGAAAATAGATACAGTATAATAATAATCCACGCCTTCACATGCCGCAATAACTTAACGCCAATTACAGGAAGCTTTAGCAGACCATGAGTTATTATTGCACCCCATCGTGGTGCCACGTAAGATCTTTGTCTGTCAGCATTCGCCTTAACGAGGAAGGAAAACTAAGAAAACTTTCCCAGGCAGCAAACTATCGGACTCGAATCCGAGATCCCCGGCGTGACCAATGAGCTATCGCCTATGTGAAAGTTATGGAAAAATAATTTTTCTGAATGTAGCTCATAGGACACTAATCATAATAAAGGTGTCAAACCTAAAAAGTATGGGGAAAAAGTAATAGGAGAGATTAAAATACACGCAATACATGTAATAAAATAAATTGAAAAAAATGCTACGGATAAGATATAGAAGCAGATGTAGTATTTTTAGATTTTAAGCAGGCAATTGATACGATAGAACGAAGTACAGTTGTAAAAAATACTAGTTTGAATATACCTAGAAAACTGATAAGGATAATAGCAATGGTCTTGAAAGTCTCGAAAGGCGCAGTACTTACATCGAGAGATTACCAAGAAAACCAAAAATAAATTCAGGAATATGACAAGAAGGCTGATTATCGGTGATACTATTTAATATAGGAGTTATAAAGAAGTTACAAAATAAAAGAAACAATAATAGAAAAAATTATTCAAGTAACAATTTATATGGACAACATTGCTGTGATAGGCAAAAATAGAAAAAGTTTGGAAGAGATGGTAAAGAAACGAGAAATGATTAATTAAAAAAATCCAAAACTATGCAAATAGCGAAGAAAAGAAGGAGCATTATGTAGGATGAAAGTAATAGAAATCGGAAGGTATAAAATAGAAGAGGTAGAAAGTTTCTAATGTAAAAGAGGAAATGTAACAAAAGATACAGTTTAGATGTAAAGCATATTACAGATACAAATACATACTAAATAGGAAGCAGCTAAGTAGGAAAATTAAATTAAAAGTATATAAAGACACAATAAGATAGGATCAGTGGTACCGGGTGCTGCAGGAAACATAGTTAAGCAGAGACGAAGGAAAGCTAAAAATTTTTGAAAGAAAAATAATATGAACGATATATAGAGCCAAGAAAATAAATGAGTAGGAATATGGAAGGTTAACAAAGGCGAGATTAAATGAATAGTAAATACCAAATAGAGATAATACAGTTATAATGATAAAAGCAAAAGCAATAAAACATAAAATGGAACCGAATCTCTAGTTAAGAGATAGAAACTTCATCAACTGCTACAGTTCGTTTAAAAAGTTTATATTTAAAAATTTGCAAGTATATCTTTGGGGGTCTAGCTTTTAGACCATGACTCTCCTAATCTCAAGGTCGTGGGTTCAAGTTAGGCGCCAAAAATATACTACGTAAATAGCGCTTTTTAGCCTTCATTTAAGCCTTCATCTTCCATATTTCGCACAGAAACTTACCATGAATGAATAGTAAATACCAAATAGAGATAATATAGTTATAATGATAAAAGTAAAAAGCAATAAAAAATAAAATGGAACTGCTACAGTTCGTTTAAAAAGTTTATATTTAAAAATTTGCAAGTATATATTTGGGACCATATTTTAGACCATGAGTTTCCTAATCTCAAGGTCGTGGGTGCAGGTTAGGCGCCAAAAATATACGACATAAATAACGCTTTATAGCCTTCATTTAAGCCTTCATCTTCCATATTTCGCACAGGAACTTACCATGAAACGATAAAAAACGCAAGAACAGGTTTTTCCAACAATTCAGCCGGTTTGAGGCGCAAAGCGTTGAAACGACGGTGATGACGATTAGCAAAACATTGTAATACTGTCCTTCTAAAAGTCAACTCGAACAGCGTTGATTGACAAAGAAATCTGATTGGTCAGTAGCAAATACGTGATAGGAGAAAAAAAATAGTGAAGGCTTAATATAGTATACAGTATATATAGTATATACTTGGTGTCCCATGACATGATTGCCACAGTTAAAAATATTTAATGAACATATGCCCAAAACTCTAGCGTAACTGAGCTACAACCATTTGTAGTTTTAGGTAACCCTACTAATAAAAAAATCTCAATGACAATAATTTATAAAGAAGACACTTTATTGAATTAGTCGTTCTAAATGTTCACTTAATTGCTGTATACATAGTCTAGCAATTCTTAGAATTGGAGAGGTAGCTCTGCTAACAGTCTCGGGGTCAGCATGAAGTTTCTGCGGCGTCAATAATTCTAGCAACAAGTTGGTCTCTGTTTTCAAATTGTTCTGCATAAATTAAATTTTTCAGCCTTTCCTATAAAAATAATTTAGGGGATATAAGTCTGCTGACCTTGGTATCCAAGCTACTGTTGTACCCTTTCATATAATTTTGTTTAAAAGAAAATCTGTTACTTGTCTACCAAAGTGCAGAGGTGAGCCATGATACTATATTCAGTTTCGTCGTTTTACATTAAGACTAACGCTATCCAGTAATGTTGTGTGGTCATTTTCCAGAAAACGTAATCGTGAGACGTTGTTCGGTTATAAATGGACCAATCAGACGGTTATCAATAATACCATAGCAAATAATATTTTGTAACAAAGATTTGATTCTATACATCTTGCCCATCTTTTAGGCAATTCATGGATGCCATCCTTTAAGCAAAACCATTCATCGACCCATTTTTTAACCTCTTCGAAATTTGCGAAGTGCTGCTCTGCAAATGCGTGTTCCATTGATGCGAAAAGGTGCTAGTCGGACGGCGCAAGATCTGGAGAGTACGGTGGATGCGATATTATGTCACATTCAAGTGCTTTCAACGCTTCCTTAACCGATTTTGCTATATGAGATGCGGCGTTATCGTGTTGTAAAATCACTTTGTCGTGTCTCCGGGCCCATTCTGGACGTTTTTCTATTAATACATGGTTCAAATTGATAATTTGTTGTCGGTAGCGATTAGTATTAACTGTTTCACCAGGTTTCAATAGTTCGTAAAACACCACGCTACTCTAGTCCCACCAAACACAGAGCATTGTCTCGCGACTAAAACGATTTGGCCTTCGAGTCGATGGGTTGGCTTCGCCAGGTGATAAGCATGATTTTTGGGACTTAGGGATTTCGAAATAAATCTATTTTTCATCACCTGTCACTATTCGATGCAGAAATGACTTCCGATCACACCTTTGAGGCAGCATTTCACAAACGATTTTCCTATCTTCCATTTGCCTGTTATTCAATTGATACGGCTCCCATTTTCTCATTTTTTGGATTTTTTCATTGCTCGTAATTAGCCGCGAATCGTTTCTCGGGCCACCACTAGAACGTTCTTTGCCTTGCACATCGAAATCACCACTTTTGAATTGTCGGAACCTCGCCTTACATGTTTTTATGGTTGGAGCATGCTCACCGTAAGTTTCTACGAGCAAACAATGACTTTCAGTGGCATTTTTCTTTTGATTAAATAAGAAAAGTAATGTGTGCCGCAAATGCACTTTTTCAGGCACGAAACATTTTCAAAGAGGTACAGATCTATAACGGTGTTACTTTCGCAAAATATAACATGTATGGCTTTGAAGCTTGATATCAGTAGAATAAAATGACATATGTGTCAAATCATAACATTGCATACTTAAGCCTAGCGGCATCTGTTAGAAAAACCGGTAATGACTTTCCAGCACACCTGGTATATTACGAAGGGTAACGACGTAATCGTAAAACAACGAAGACCACCAAGTACAGTGAATAAGAATCATCTTAAAACATAGACTTGTTATAGAAATCTAATTTACATCATCAATCTCTTAGTGCATATAGAATTCTTAATCTTAGCTACGATAGACTGACTGAGCAAAACTAAATACTTAGAAATCAAGCAACTTTCCTTAGCGAGGGAAGTGGAGAAAAATAACTTTTATGTGCGTCGCTAACAAGTAAATCTAGCGAACACAGCGTTTGCTGGAATAAACTAATGTTTCTAGTTTTGCTTGTCTCAAAGTAAAATTCTGGCTGAAACGTAAATATCTCGAAATGAAATAGTATTTCACGATTATTTCTAAACTTTATATTCTTTTTTGTGGAAGTAAGACAAAGTTTCGACTCTCCCATTGTTCCAATATCTCATAAACCTTTTCAGTTCACTTTCAGTCTATTGCTGAAACAGTAATTCGAATTAGGGCGACATTTAGAAAACTGTGTAATAATAGTATTACCACTCTCTTGTGCGCGGTGTTCGTGTTGGGTAATTTATTCGCGAGGAGATCTAGATTCGCATCCGGTGGCCTCGAGTTTAAACTTTTAATCTAAAATCAATAAAACGGATAGATCGTTCTGATAACGAATGCTTCGTACAGCTCGTATTTTCCTTGTTCTACCTCTTTTTTCTTCTTCCTTTTTTTTAAGAAAATCTAGATTGTAGAAGTCTTTTATTTTCCACACCGAAATTAAAGCGGTGTTTTAAAGTATTCGTGATAAGAATAAGTTAGTAAATAAATTACAAAAAATAGAAGTCATTTTAAGACATACTAATGTTCCTAAGAATATCAATGTAGAGATTTAACACATTGTGTGCGCCTTAAATATAGAAAAATGTAACGATTATGTTTCCTGTAAAAATGGTAGTTGAAAAAGTTTCACCAATTTAGGCAATTAGTATCTTTGACTGCCAAAGACATTATTGGTAAACATAATTTGGCTATCTACATCCTTCCAATCAAGTATTAATGCAAGGCCCAAAAAATATATAAAGGGAAATATACGAACAGGCCTAAGTTGTAGTAAGCATTTAAAAGAAGAAAAGAAGGTAATGTCTAGCAAAAGTTATTTTAATATTTTTTTTAGTGGGGAAAATGCCTAGTGCACTCAGGGATGGGACCAAGTTCCCCGTTGTGTGGGGCCTAAATCCACTACGATCCTCACTTCGAAATTGCTAATTGCATTACTTCAGGACGACACTTTATAATCAGCCTTAATTGTCTGCTGCTTCGGTGTCATTTTGGTCTTCATTCTCAACACTCTTTTCACGAACCTGGCGATCTCCTGCCAGCGATCGTTTCTAGACTTTCTCTTGTAACGTGTCTTTGTACTCGTTGTACCTCTCACACTCGAAGAAGGTGCGTTGAGCATTGTCTTCTGCAGAGTTATGGTATTAGCAAGCTTCAAGTATGTATTGAAGAACCCGTATCCGCTGAGAAACTGTGTAAGGTAGTGGTTTACCTCACCGTAGTATGGATTGAATGATGTTCATCAGGAGTTGGTCCTCCTACATTAGCCATAAGTCAGCTCAGCATCGTTGTTACTCTAGCAGCTTTATCACTCGATGACCGAATCTGTTCCCAGGAAGTCATCTTGCTACCCAGCCGCAAGCCAAGGTACTTTACGGAATCTGTAGTTGTTATCGTGTCCATTCCCATAATCATATCTACCCTTCTCCTGCTAGTCAGTAAGATGATTTCCGTCTTCTCTGTTGCCAAAGATAGACCGTGTTTGCCTATCCATGAAGTCACTTTTTTCATGACCTGGTTGAGCCATATTTACGCATCCATCTTGCCCCGTGCCACGATGACCGCTGCAATGTCATCCGCACATTCTATGAGATAGGTATGTTGAGGCAGTTTTATTCAGGAGATCCCATCGTAGGTTATATTCCACAAGTCTGACCTAAAATGGAGTCTTGCGTTGCTCCAACTGTTCCCTTTTTCGTACACAGAGCGTCATCGGTTTCATAGATGAGCTTTCTGTCTCTAAGATAACTGGGTATAATCTTAAATAGATAGGATGGTGTATTAAACCTGTTCTTTAAGGCATTCAGGCTCACGTTCCACCTTGCTGAATTTAAATCATTCCTTATTAATTGATATAAAGAAAATAGTATAATTTGAGTTATTTGAAATTACAATTAATTATAAAAGGATTTAAAAGTTCGGCATTTGTGTGTATAGCTAAATATTTACACCATAGTTAAATTTTGAATCAAATATGTATATATCTAGTTATATATACATATATCAAAAGCTAATTTAATTTTGTTTTTGTTTAAATAATAATAAATGAATGTTGAGTAACATAACATCCGTTATATAATTAGACATCAGTCATATAATTATTATCTATTAACTAGGGATATTAAATCCTTGTAAATAATTTAAAGCTACATAAAATATTAAATTTTCTTTATTTATTTTATTCAATATAGACTATATCGCCTTAAATCAAATTTTTCTATTATCGGAATTTACATTCAACACACTAAGTTATTTATATTTTATAAATATCGTTTTGAAAATTTAGTATACATTTTATATGAAACTTTGAATATTTGTTTTTTTACTGTTTCTTACTCAAGTTAAAAGGTTTTCTGTTCATTATAATTAATAATAAACTTACATTTTATAACAACATAAAAATGAAGTCTGTCTCAGAGAAAACGGAACTTTTGTAAAATTAAAACAGAAGCTTACTATTTTGGTAAAATTCATTTATTTTATTCAATATAGTCGCCTTCGGCTTCGACACAACGTTTTGCACGGTCAATTACATAGCGAATGAATATTTAAGTTAATCTTTAGAGATATCCTTCGAGATCGCTGCCAATGCCTTTTTAATGGCTCAATGTCGGCATAACGCTGTCCTTTCATCGGCAAATGTAGCTTTGAGAATAGACAGAAATCACAGGGCGCCAAATCCGGTGAATGGTTCATGGTTAAAATGCCATTTGTAGTTAGAAAATCAATGATAAGCGTCGATGGTGCATTATCATGTAACAAATATCAGCTACCATTTTCATGATATTAAGGGCACACACGACGAATACGCGCCAAAAGACGCTTCATAACCAAGATAATATACAGCATTGACTGTCTGACTAGTTGGTACAAACTCTTTGTGCACTATGCCTTTCAAATCATAAAAATAAATCAACATTGTTTTCACTTTTGACTTCTCCATACGGCTCTTTTTCGGTCTTTCTTCGCTTGGATACTTCCATTCAGAGCTTTGACGCTTGGTCTCTGGATCATATTGAAAACACCACGTCTCATGGCCAGTTACAATAGAATACCTGAAGTTTTCGTCCTTTTTGAAGTCTTTATTCAAGTCTGTACATTGTTGAATTCAGTTAGCTTGTGTGGTACAAAACCTGTACAAATCTTTCTCATTCCCAAGTGATGTTCAAAATACGAAGAATTGAAATTGGAAATATTTAATTTCATTCCCACGTATTGCAACGAGGATTTCAGTTCATTTCTGATAAATTCGCACACAAGTTCGATATTACTTTCCGTAACCACAGGTTTTTTTCTCCAGAATGTTCGTCGTCATTTATGTTCTTACGACCGTCTTTAAATCGTTTATACCACTTATACACCCTCGTATATGATAAACACGCATCACCATACATTTGTTTCATCAAACTAAACTTCTCAGCAAACGATTTACCAAATCTAAAACAACTTAATATTTGCTATTTGTTCAAAATTGCGCAATTCTCTACTTCTAGTAATGCAAATGTCATGATATTTTGACAAAACATTGGTGAAAGATCTACCTTGCTCACGCATATTTTTTTTAATAGATGGCGCTACTAAGAAATACTATATTAAAAAGGTTTTGTTTTCTCTGCGACAGACTGTGTATATATATATGACTCCAGGTGAACCTTGGTTGTATTTTTATTTTTTTTCTTCACGAAGGAATGATACCATTGATATCGAATACACCAGTGCTCAAAATAAAGAAACAAGCAAATCAAAGGAAGTTTCGGAAAAAATAATAAAAAAAGAATCGAATTAATGGCCCCGATGATCTTAAGTCACACAAGAAAATACAGCTATACAGCCTTTTACAAAAAGGGATGTGACAAGATCTAACTGAAAAATAAGCAAAACGTAACAACATGTAAAAATATGGAGAATTATTAAATGATATATGTATGTTACACACATTACAGGCAGTTAACCGTGTTTTGTCAAAAAATTGTGTATTACTAAGCTTAATTAATTGAACGTACAAATCGTTAAACAAAATAAATGAACTTACGCAAACTGTTTATATGTACTTTGCAAAAGCTCGGAAACTTTTGCGACAGAGGGTGTATGTATATACCTCGAATTGAGGAGTCGAGTGATACTGTAGTTAAAATGCAAGCAGCAAATCAAGCCATTACTTCAGTGACTACAACGGCGATTAATAATGAACGTGCTCGTAAACTTTGTCCCTCTAACAATGACAAATATTTTGTGCAGAAGTTGTAAGTGACACGCAAGTTATTTTTGCCCAGAATATAATGAATCATAAAATTTTGCTTTTTTAATTTTCTGTTGAATATATTTTTGACTTATATTTTATGGCGTTTATTTATGTATGTAATTTTAATAAATATTTATAACTCTCTTCTGTTTATGTCCTCTAAAGAATACTAAAATCGTACCGTACGGGAAATTAAAACAAAAGAATATGATTACGTGAATTTGTACCTAAAATGAAACTAATCAAGCGGTATAGAAATTGTATAACTTTCCAACACTTTTGCTAATAATAATTAATATTTATTGAACACGCTCGACATTTACATGGATGTGATACGTCAGCACAAACATAATATGTAAATAAAGTTATTGCAAAAATGCAAAAATTCTTAAACATGAAGCTATAAAAGAAACATTAAAATATTCAAGCAAAATATAAAAATATCTAGATATTGTTATAAGTTAAATGTGGCATTTATTTATTATTTATTTATATTTTACGTAATGATTGTGTAGTGCTTACTGAACTAATATATATTTATTAATAAACTTAGTTATGGACTGAAAATTGTAGATGTATATGAATTTATTTTGAAATAAAGTATATTACAATTATTTGAAATTTTAGAAAGATAATTCAATTAATAATGAAACCAACTATTACGCATGTCATGTGCTCTCATAGATAAATTTTTGCCGCAGTTCATTCCCTTTAGTTTTATTGATATTACAATTATACGTGGGCAAGGTGAAAAGTTCTCGGCCTGACACAGAGATGGCGTTACGATTAACAGAAATTTATGTTTCCTGCGTGGCTGCATGTGTCTTTTTAGTTCATATGAAAACTTTCAACTTGTTTGCAAGAATTTTTGTAGTAGACGTCGTGCGTGTTATTTTTTTAAATGGGTAAACTTGAATATTGTGCTGTTATAAAATTCTTTGTTTTGGATGGTTTAACCCCTATGGAAATTCATCTGAAGTTGACAAAAGTGTACGGGGACTGTGCTCCTTCGCTGTCAGCCGTTAAAAAGTGGGCAGCTGAATTTAAACGTGGTCGTACGTCCCTCGAAGATGACCCACGTGAAGGACGGCCAAAAACCGCAACCACACCAGAAGATGAAAAAGTACATGATATTGTGTTGAACAATAGGCGAGTGAAAGTGAGTGAGATAGCTGAGGCTGTGAGGATATCGGAAGAAAGGATGCGAAACATTTTGCACAAAGAATTAGAGATGAGAAAGCTCTGCACAAGATGGGTGCCGCATTTGCTGAATGTCGATCAAAAGCAAATGCGCAAACGACTTTCGGAAAATTCTTTGGACCGATTTAACAAGAATACGACCGATTTTGTGCGACAATTTGTCACCATGGATGAGACATGGGTCCACCGCCAGAAACGAAACAGCAGTCGAAGCAGTGGGTGGAAGCCAGTGGTTCAGCGCCAAAGAAAGCGAAGTCGATCACATCTGCCGGAAAAGTCATGGACAGCGTGTTTTGGGATGCAAAAGGAATCTCGTTAATTGATTACTTTGAAAAGGCAGAACAATTACAGGCGCATATTACTCTAACCTTCTTGACCAGCTGGATGCCAAAATTCGCGAGAAGAGGCCTGGTTTGAAGAAGAAGAAAATCATTTTTCATCAGGACAACGCACACGCACACAAGGGTGCGTTGGCGATGGGAAAATTGCGGGATTTGGGGTACGATTTGATCGGCCATCCTCCCTATTCTCCTGATTTGGCACTCTCAAACTTCCATCTATTCCCAAATTTGAAAAAATTTGTTTCTGGAAAACGATTCACATCCGACGAAGAAGTTGAAAGGACCGTAGAAGAATATTTTGACAGCCTACCAGACTCTCACTTCCGGGAAGGAATATTGATATTAGAAAAACGCTGGACCAAGTGTGTTGAACTCAAGGGAAATTATGTAGAAAAATAAAATCATTTTTTAAATTTAAATCGCAGTCTTTCATTGTCAGGCCGAGAACTTTCCACTTTGCCCACGTATTTAGCTTGAGAGTTTTAGGATTCAATCGAAAATAAAGCAATATACATGCCATGTGCTCTCGTAAGTAAATTCTTTATTACGATAGCTTAAATCTTTCTTAAATTTGTAAGAATTAATTTAATAACTCGTTTTATATATGGAGTTGGAAAAAAATAATTTAGTACATTTTGTTAACAATATTAATTCAATATAACACAGGTAATTTTGATGGAGCCTGTGGTTTATTAACTCGATCACTGAAGATTGATATATAATCCCTTGGCACATTAATTTTTGTATTCTGTATACATATTTCGACAACTAAGTTGTCATTATCAGCAGATAATTAAGTGTCGCAGTGTCGCACCTAGAAAACTACGGTAAAAGTACCCGTACGAAAACAAATTCGGCACGCGATCCGTACCGCTGAAAGCCAAAACGTAGACTGTATATTCGTTTCACATTATTTTTAAAAATTGTTTTACTTAAACTAAGATGAATGACATTAAAAAAAGAACAGGGACATAAGAGACAAATACCTAAATGTGGTTTATTGCACTGTCCTTTTTCTGTCATTTAGCAGACCGAAGAGAGACGAGTTATTAGGTTCCGAGTGTAAGTAATCCGTTGATTCCTAAAGTATATTGTTCGCCTAAAATACATAAACCAGGCAACTCAATGAGACCCATTGTCTTAGGAATCGACTCCCCTACTTACTTGATTTCAAAGAGGCTAGTGGATGAATACAAAAATTTGCCCGAAAAACTCGAAACCCTATCAGTTACTAATTCAATAGAATTTATTCAAAAGATTAAAGACTGTAAATTAGAAGATGGGGAAATTTTAGTATCATTCGACGTAACGTCATGTTTCCTTCGGTACCGATTTCAGAAACTTTAAAATATCTAGAAGAATTTCTGCACGAAAATAAGATCGAACCAGAGAAAATAAAGGAATACGTGAGGTTAACAAACCATTGTATGTCCCAAAAAAAATTATTTTAAGTTTAGTCACTTTTTGTGTGTTTTTCAGTGCTGTACTGTATTGTACACATAGGGTTTAAATGTAGAATAGTAAGCCAACACAAAAAATTATGTAATGTATATTTTATTTTACATTTTACTAAAATCATAAGTAACCAAACACTTTTCATAAAAACAACACAAAATTAGTGAAACTCAATGATCTTGTTTAATAGTATCGTTTTCGCTTCCCATAAAAACTTTATTTTGTGCTTCTTCTGCTGTATGATCGCTGGGATCGTCCTTCAATATCCAGCAGTAGAGTGCTATCATAATAACATTCCATTTCCTTTATATCATGAAGAAATCTTTCACATTGTTCCTCGCTGACAGCACCACGATTGTCTGGAAAGTAGTCTAGGTGTGAGTGAAGAAAATGTACTTTTAGGCTCATCTTACAGCCTGAATCTTGAAACTTTCCAACATCTGAGCTACAATGGTCTTGTAACCAGGATCCTTTTCGTTACCAAAAAATCTGGTTGTAACAAGCTCTAAAGATACCCATGCCGCTTTTTCTTTTAGACCAATTTTTAATTAATTACCACAAATGCAGCAGAAACAATCGGGTGAAGTAACACATGCTCTAGAAGCCATCATAAATTATAATTTACGTTGTTGAATATATAATTAACAGCACAAAATATAAAATGAAACATTTGCCCCTTCAACAAAACTCAGAAAACACATGTCTACAATACAAAGTCAAGAGACACTATATGAGGAAAGCAAACAAAAGTTTGACAGTTACTCAGTGCTTCCACTCAACCAAATTAATATTTCCTATGGCCAATCTAAGTATGATTTTAATTATTAAGATTAAACACTGTAATGCTTACTTGTCTAAAATGTCCAGTTATCGATAAATTCAAGTGAAATTTGTTACTAAGTTATGCGTGATGGAATTTTTTCTATTTTTTCCGTAATCAGCGTACAAACAACTATAAAAATGACAATTTTTCCATCGCAGGCATGTGTAATCAGTATTCATTTTCGATATTTAATGTAAAATAATCCGGTTCGACTTTCACTATTATACAATTACTTATTATTATTGTTATTATAACAACCTTTTTTGAGGTTTATTGTTTTCATTAGAAGTAAATAAATAATACAATAATTGTGTATGTGTAAATCAGACTTTCGTAGCTGTTATTATTATTTGTTATTTTGATATATTACACAATAGTATTTCATTATTATCCAGCTATCAATTTAACTAAAAAAAACTGTTTTAAAAGCAACTAATGATGATAATTCAATTACTTATAAATTCATTATGCGGACCATAACGCGCCACTTGGAGCTATCAATGAGAAAAAAGAATTCAAATTTTATTTTTATTTCAAAAACAAAAACGGACAAAACGTTTAAAGCCGATTTAGACTACGTAAATTAAAAATAAGTGTTTAAATACGCAAAGTTTAAAGAAATAATGAAAATGTAATTATATTACAAACTGAAGTATGGCAGCTATATATTTTTGAAGGATCATTACAATCACTTTGCTTTCGTAAGCATGTAGAACAATACAAGTTTTCCTTTCCAACAAATATTCCGGATATTTGCTTTAAATTTATGCCGATCATTTGACTCTCTCAATCAATTAGAGGATGGTTCTGTGAGGTCATTTGCATTGCAAACGTGTTTTGCATTGCAGGCGTGGAATGCCTGTTGTCGTCACCTACTGCTTGTTAAATAATTGTATAATTCAGAAACTTTTAATAATACTTCAAAATCTGCTTATTGTATTATTGTAAAAATACATTTTTTTATGTGTAATTTTCTTGCAATAACTTCCTTCAATGAGTTATATAAGAAGTAATATCTTAAGTTGTTAAGTAAAGAACTTACAAAAATATAAGTACATATGTATAAAATGAATAGATCTTAGCAGTTTCTCTCATTTTCAGATGCGGTTCGTGTGTTCAGTGTATGCAATATTTATGATATTATAAATATGAAAAATAACAAAACTTAATTTTACGATTTTAATTTATTTATTGTCATTACGCACTACTATGTAATATATATATATATATATATATATATATATATATAACACATATAAAACATTGTATGTACTATACCAATGAAACTTAGCAAGTTTGTTTGTTTTTGAAGCCAATGTAAGTGTTTTAATTACAGGTTAACGATTGATATATACCTAAAAATAACACTGCGTAGGATTACATATACATAGTATAGTCAAAATAGCATGTAGCGAACGATACTTTAAATAATAGAATAAAGCAATACAATGCTAATTGGAAAAAACCCATTAATTTACACTTTGTCGTTAATTATGAAGATTATATTACAATAATCATTACACAATAATTTAAAATCAAATATCCCATAGATGACATTAGCGATTTGAAGACTTATATTTGAAAAAACTAAAAAGTAAGAAAGCAAAAATGGGTCGGTTACGTGGTCAATGAAAAAAACAGATCATGTCAGGCATATTTGCCTTGTTTTGCGTGAAGACTTTCCGTCGATCTAATGGGGTGGGTATAAAAGTTGGAAAGTGACGATGAAAGGAGAATTCGTCTGCTTTTCGAAATGTATACACGGGAATAGAAATTAATTATATTTCGAGAACCCAATATACAATGTATGAAGGAAAAGTTTGAAGCTTTGTATGCTCAGCAAAAATAGAATGACGCTTTTAATTTTATAACAATTTGTTCAATGGATTCAAATATAGTTCGGGTGAAATGTTAGAGGCTGTTACACTTTATTATAGGTACTAATGATATTTTAAAATATTTTAATTAATTTCATTAAAATTTTTAGTTTTGAAATTGATTTTTTGATTGAACTTTGCTGATATATTTGTTGGAGCATAAGAAACCAACTAGGTCATAGACGGCCAAGCGACTTCAAATATTTTAAGCTTATTTTTGAGAACGCTTTTAATTTAAATGTTCATTTTTGTAATTTTTCAAACGTCTAGTAGACGTGCACTATTAGGAGGATGGTACCACCCATGTGTGTACTAAACACCGGATGTGTTTAAAGTTGTTTGTTATTTTGCTTCTAAAAGACGAACAAGAAATCATAAATTTTGTTTACTTTGTTGTTGTTTTTCAATGTTTTAATGTTGTAATGTGGAAAATACACGGAAACACAAGTTATATGACGACCATACGATGGCCATGATTATGATGAATTTAATATCAATTCTATGCATAAATAAAACATTCACCTTACTGTGTATAGTACATTTAAAAATGTTTGAAAGATTACCAATCTTCTATCGCAAATGCACATATTGTTTATAAATATCGTTATTCAACTCATTTATAAATAGTGTTTAAATGTTTTTGAATTTCAATGAATTCAATAAACCCAATAAATCATAAATAATCTATGGTTTTATTTGTCTGAATGTTTTGTTAACAGGATGCTAGGCCTAGGCTGATTCAAAAGAACTCTTGCTCAGTCCTTTTTAACATTTTTAAAAGAATACAATAAAAGAATATTAACTACATATTTATATAAATATATTACTTTGAACATAGAGACAAATGCGCATGAGTATACGTGTGTAACATCATCAATATTTCCAATGTAGTTTCATTAAAAGGTGTACGGCGTGATGATAAAGATTATGAGTATGTCGAAAACGAATATTCCGTGTCTAGGGAAGTAATATTCACATATTTAAATAACTACTGCTCACTAGAAGAATGTCCATCACAAATACACCAATGAGTAACTCAAATTCACTGTAGTCTCGATTTTCATATAACTTTTACTAGCAAGTAAACCAGATTTGTCTGTTAGTGATTGAATATACTGACATAAGTTGTCCCAGATATCCAAAGACTCAGATAATTACAAACTGATATTTTGCAACTCATCTATTGCGTTCACTAATAGCGTATAATTCTTGGGCAAAATACTTAAATCATCAGGGACAAAAGGAACTTCAAAATGCAGATACCAGAATTAAGTTTCACAATAATAAGCTACAGTTGATGATAATATTTATTATAGTGGACCGTATCTTTTAGCCAAGTATTCCATCTGGTTAGAATTGGTTCAGCAGGCTGAAGAACTCCAGGAGAAGCTATGCGCTTAGGCAACTTAAAAAAGCTGTTAGCGCTTGAAACCAATTTGTCTATACTGGGTGTCCCATAACATGATTGTCACAAGTTAAGGATTGTTACTGATGCAATTTCAAGTTAACAATGTCTAATGATCATATGCAAAAGTCTATCGTAACTGAGCTGCAAGTATTTGTAATTTTAAATAACCCTACTAATGCAGGTATTATGTACCGCTGCAAAAAAATTTCAATGAAAATCATTTAATAAGATGTGACTTGAATTAGTTATTCAAAATGTCCACTCAGTTGCTGAATACATAGTCCATTTTCGTTTGAGGCAGTGAAGCGTTCAGACGTGCTCAAGAGCTTTATGCATTTATAGTGTTGTGCAGGTATTTTAGTAAATATCAGCAGTAGTGAATCCAAGTGCGTCTTTAATCAATTAAATCGAATTTGGCGATTTAATTATTAATTATTTGCTTTTAATTAAGCAAACTATTAATATTCGTGAAAAACAGAAGTGAAAGTTTGGATGTAACAGACGTTTTCCACCGTTAAATCGGTGAAATAATAGCTTATAATTCACTAAGTTGAGTTAAAGATTTAGCCAAGAAACTATTTATTGGAACTGTAGTTTTAATTAAACGAAATTCGTTTAAAAACCTATTAAAAGTCGTATAAAACAGAAATGCAAGTTTGGGTATGGCAGACGATTTTCACTGTTAAATCGGTTAGCCAAGCGATTAATTATCGGCGGTGGACTTTTAATTAAGAGAAATTTGCTTAAAATACTCTTAAAATTTGCGAAAAGCAGAAGTTAGGAGGGGTTAGGAGAGGGTAGACGGACAGATTTCGCCAAGAAGAAAGCCAGGACGGACAAGCGATGATAGGACGACGGTGACACGCTATTCGATGGCCTCTCGACCTGAAGGGACCACTCGAGGACGCATTCACGGGAGAGAGCTTGTTGATAAGTATATATATATATATATATATATGTGTGTGTGTGTGTGTGTGTGTGTGTGTAAATGAAGTAAATAAAGTATTTAAGGAGTGGACTACTTCCGCGGGTTAGAAGATAAATGGTAAATAATTAAGCAGAACGTGGGCCAGGCGCGCACTTGGAATTAATTAAGGATTTAGTTTAGATTTAGATAGTTAGAATTGAGAATTAAGATATTAAGATTAGGACATTCGGTGTAGTGCCACAAGTGGAGCGTAAGATTTTTAGGGCAACTATTGTCAAGTTTATTACAGCTTATTAAAGTTTATTAAATAAAGTGTATACATAGTCTAGCGGTACGGAACAACTACATACATTAGTAGGGTTATCTAAAATTTCAAATGCTTGTAGCTCAGTCGTGATATAGTTTTGGACATATGTTCATTAGACACTTTTCACTTGAAATTCCTTCAGTAACATATCCTTAATCTTGCCATAGATTAAGGATATGTCATGGGACACCCGGTATGCAGGAAACTCTTTTTAATATGAATTATACATGTTGGATGTAACAATTTGGAAAAAGTGCTTTTTAATAAATCTCCGGCCTTCCATATATTAGCAGTTTCTTCAGTGACAAGCAACAATGGCTAAATGTTCTCTGTACAAGCTACGTTATAACGTCTGATTCATTTGGAGGTACTTCTTTCAAAAATAAAACAAAAATAAAAACAATTTTATCGAATATTCTTTAATTTTACACAGAAGGATCATTCCTGACGTTTATTTTTTAAAAATTATTTCCTTCAAATGTTGGTTGAACTGTGCCTAACATGATCAATTTTGAAGTTCCAATTTTCGATGACGTGTTCGCGCATTTAAAGTGGCATTTGACGAATAACGCGACTAATGTTGATTCTCAATTACTCAATCGTATCTGGCTTATCCATGTAGACATTGGACTTTACGTAGCCCCCAACAAAATAGTCTAAAGGTGTGATATCACATGATTTAGGCGTCCATTGCACAAGTCCATTACGTGAAATTAAATGGTCATTCAATTGTTCTCTAGGACCGTCTTGTTGGAACTAAATGTTCTCGAGATTACGATCTTCAATTTTAGGCAGCAAATAGTATGTTATCATGGCGCGATAACGGGCGCCATTCACAATTACGGCGAGGCCGTCTTCATTTTTGAAAAAATATGGATTGATGATTTAACTTGCCCATAAACCACACCAAACCATGGTCTTATCTGGACGTAATGGCAGCTCTTGAATCTCTTCAGGTTGCTTTTCACTCCAAATACGGCAATTCTGCTTATTGATGAAGCCGTTAAGCCAGAAATGGACCTCATCGCTGAACAAAATTTTGGTCGAAAACAGTGGATTTTCTTCCAGCTTTTCAAGAGTCCAAAGATTGAAACAGAGACGATTCGAAAGATCAGGTGCTTTCAATTCTTGAACGGATTGATTTTTGTATGGTTTTAAAGCAAGATCCTTACGTCAAATAAGCAAAGTTGTGGCATACGAAAACCAAGCTGCTGAGATCTATGTCGAATCGATTCTTCACTGTCATCGCATACACTTTGCCATTGCTATATTTTTCTTCACTACGTGCTAGATGTATAGCAAATTGTGCGTTCGGTGGATCGATTACGTAGACCATAAGTTGATCTAAGCGAATGGTACACATTTCTCGTGGAACGCAGATTTTCGTAATACGGCTGAATAATTTGTAGACGCTGAGCCAGGTCGAGTCTTTCCGTAATAAAATGTCACACATTACTTACTTAAAATATCGTGAAAGTTTGACACAACTCACGCTTTATCTGTTGTTATTGAAAAAACGTCGTAATTAATAATCTATTACATTTAAAATTGACGTTTTTCAGTCTTTTGCAGACAATCAGATATGGTGCTGTTCCCTTAGCTGCTCCTATGACACGTATCAAAATATTTGTTGTTCTTTTTTATAACGGGTGGGCCATTTAAAAGTTTAAATTTAAAAATGCAATAAAACAAAAACGGTTTGAAATTTTGCCAAATTTATTTTTTTGTTGTGAAGTACAATTGTTCCGGTTAAAGATGGAATATTATTTCATTCATATGGCAGCCGCGGCTGACCTCACAGTACCCCATTCGATCGGACCAATTTTTGAGCACTTTTTCGAGTGTATGGAGTCATATCTTGGCAATGGCACCACGAATGTTGGCCTTCAAATGCTCAATTGTCTCTGGTTTGTCGGCATAACACTTGTTTTAACGACGCCTCACAGAAAATAGTCCAACGGTGTCAAATCGCAGCTTCTTGGCGGCCAATTGACATCACCATTTCAGCTAATTAAACAGCCATCAAACCTTTGACGCAATAAATCGATTGTGGCATGAGATGTGTGGCAAGTTGCACCATCCTGTTGAAACCAAACATCGTTCACATCAATACCATGAACAAAAACATCGGTTATCATGGTGCGATAGGTGTCTCCATTGACCGTAATGGCTGCGCCGTCCTCATTTTCAAAGAAATATGGGGCAACGATGCCTCCGCTCCACAAGCCGCACCAAACAGTCACTCGTAATGGGTGCATTGGCTTCTGTAAAACCACGTGTGGGTTTTCTGATCCCCAAATACGGCAATTTTGCTTGTTAACCTACCCACCACGAAGAAAATCAGCTTCAACCGAAAAGATAATTTTTTTGGCGAAATCGACATCATCGTGCAGTTTCTCGTTGGCCCGTCTAGCGAAGCAAAAAGGAAGCGGATGGCCATGCGGCTTCAACTCTTGAACCAATTGAACTTTGTAAGGCGTCATACTGAGATCTTTTCGCAAAATTCGACGTAAACTGGTGCGTGAAATGTTCAATTCTTGAGAACGATGACGATTTGATGTTGATGGATTCTCACGCACACTCTCAGCCACAACTTCGATATTTTCGGGTGTACGCACTGTACGAGCACGCTCATGTCTTGGCGCATCAATAATGAAACCAGTTTCACGAACTTTAGCAATAAACTTGCGTATACCGGACACTGTTGGTCCTTCTCTGCGACCAAATTTTGTACGACATTTTCGTGCAATTTCCGACCAATTGTCTTTGTTTTGGAAATAAATTTCCAATAAACCCCAACGTTGCCCAAGTGTAAATCGATTCATTTCGTTCAGTGGAGATAATATACTGAATTTTGTGACAGAATAGAATGACATAAGTATTGCCAGATTCGAAGTAAACGGTGGTTCAAATTTAAACCGATAGATGGTCCACCCGTTATCTGTAGCTTCATTAACAGTATGTATTGTTTAATACTCGAATGCTTTTCTACATCTACCACTGCTCAAATGTATAAATATTAATTATGTACTGCAATGACTTCATATTTTAAATCTATGTATGTTAGATTAGTAGCCATTTTTGTATTTGTGCAATAAAGTGCAAGTCTTTTCGTTGTAATATCATGCATAAGCTAAATTACTTCATGTAACAATTCTCGCGCTAGTCATTGTTCGATGATAATCTTTATGCAAATATTACAAAATTTTGCAATTATTTAGCGTTAAAATTGAGTGTGAAGTAAATAATATGAACATAAACAATAAATGTGTATGTAAATGTTTATTACGGTAATATGTAATATATATTCTACAGCAACATCAAAATAATTTAGAATTATAATTAGGTGTTATTTTTACTATTTCATTGTATTATAAAACATCATATTTTGCGAATAAATATTGTATGTGCCAAAAACCAACCGCACCTGCAAATGAGATAAAGTGCCAAGGTTAATAATTAATATTGACATGCGAACAATTTACTGAATAATGTTATATACGCTGAAGCGGTATTAACGTGTTTTATATTTAAGGTGCTCTTATTTGTTTCTATGCATTGTAATAAATATTTCTAGTGAATGTTTATATGCCTACATAACATTTAAACATCTTACAAACCATACTATGTAGTTTCGCCTAAAAATGATTTTCACTTCAAAATTACTATTACTTTTAAGCATACGTCTGATACTAACAAATATACATATTCAGGGATTAACTTGATAAATGTTATACATGCTTTTTATTTCTTTTTTTACGAGTAATTTAATAAGTTCTTAGTACTAATCAATTTTATTTGGACGTAACATCTATCGAGTATTTTTATTACGAAATAACCAATTTAATAATAAATTGGCTTTATTGTTAGTACAATTGATATTAAATAGAGTGACGAACAACCATTATACCTCATAGAATAGTTAATTATTTCTATCCATTCGATTAACTAAAGGGGATATTTAGGCTTTGTGTAATCAAAACGATCTTCAACCTTGTTCACTTTTTAATTATATATTAGCCAAAATACATAATTACTTCTATATATTGGGTCTGGGAAAAAGTTCGTGGCGTTTTTCCCGATAGATGGCATTGGTTGCCGATAACTAAAGAACAACAAGTCACAGCGACACCACCGACGGCTCGTTTTTTAGATGACCTTCCGAACGTTAGTTTGAGCGTAGAAACATTGTAATCGGTGCAGTGGTTGGAAAGTTATTCGCACTTGAAAATGGAGAAGAATAATGAGAAATTTCGCTATATTCTGCAATATTATTATGATAAGGGGAAGAACGCTGCGCAGGCTTGTGATAAAATTTGTGCTGTGTACGGTGAAGGTACTTTATCGAAATCTGTTGCGCGGAAATGGTTCGCTCGCTTTCGTTCTGGAAATTTCAATGTGAAAGATGAGTCACGCTCCGGTCGTCCAATCACTGAAAAATCTGATGAAATTCTTGAAAAAGTCCAACAAGACAAGCATATCAGCAGTGTCGATATTGGCATGGAGCTAGGCATTGACCACAAAACTGTTTTGAACCATTTACACAAAACTGGTTACAAAAAAAAGCTTGACGTATGGGTTCCTCATGAGTTGAGCGTGAAAAACATGATGGACCGAATTAACATCTGCGATGCGCTGCTGAAACGGAATGAAATCGAGCCGTTTCTGAAACGTTCAATAACCGGAGATGAAAAATGGATTACGTACGATAATCGGAAGCGTAAAAGATCGTGGATAAAGGATGGTGAGCCGTCACAAGCGTTCGCTAAGCCAACATTGACGCCAAAAAAAGTGATGCTGTGTGTATGGTGGGACTGGAGGGGAATCGTCCACTACGAGCTACTTCCAACTGGTCAGACGATTGATTCTCAACTCTACTGTGCACAACTAGAGAGATTACGCCAGGCGATTGAAAGAAGACGGCCCGAATTGATTAATAGGAAAGGTGTTGTCTTCCATCATGACAACGCCCGACCACACACTTCTTTGATGACCCGTCAAAAATTGAGAGAGTTTGGTTGGGAAGTTTCGATGCACCCACCTTACAGTCTGGATATAGCACCCTCTGACTATCATCTGTTTCGATCTCTGCAGAACTCTCTCAATGGAATTAAGTTGGTTTCAAAAGAAGCCTGTGAAAACTACTTGATTCAGTTTTTCGACCAGAAACCACAGAAGTTTTTCACCGATGGGATCATGGATCTACCAAAAAAATGGCGAAACATTGTCGATAATAATGGAGCATATTCGGTTTAAATGAATTCGTCCACGCGCCATGCGGGGACCAGTTGAATTTTACTGAAAAAACGCCACGAACTTTTTCCCAGACCCAATATAACAACATTCCCGATGTCCCATAATACGTTTACCACATTTTAAGGATGTGTTGCTGAAGCAATTTCAAGTTAAAAATTTCTAATGAACAATTGCTCGAAAGTCTGTCTACAACCATTTCTAGTTTTACATAACCCTACTAATGCAAGTATTATGTACCGCTGCAAAAGAAACTCAATGAAAATCATTTAAAAAGAAGTTGCTTTATTGAATTAAGGGGTCTTTCAAATTTCGCGGTTTTTTTAAAGAATAAATAAAACACATAATTTGCATTCACTTTCAAAAACTTTTTATTGGTAATTGGAGTATCAGTTATGACATTTATATGCGAAAAATAATGTCTGCCAAATGACCTCCTCCTGCAGCTCCACAGACGTCCACTCTTTTGTTAAAATTTTCAATGACATTTTGACATAATTGAAGCTCTATCTCACCAATGACACGAATAATTTCATCTTTCAAAGCAGGAATTGATTGTTTTTATAAACCTGACTTTTTACATAACCGCAAAGAAAATAGTTTAACGGTGTCAAATCACATGATCTTGGTGGCCAATTAACATATATTTCTTGAGATTACACGTCCAGGAAAATCTTCTCTCAATAAATCAATTGATTCGTGTGTAAAGTGAGGTGTAGTGCCATCCTGTTGAAACCATATATCCTCTAGATCGATACTCATTAATTCAGGCCACAAAAATTCGGTTATCATCCGACGATATCGATCACCATTGACAGTTACAGCTTCAACGGCAGCATTTTCAAAGAAGTAAGGTCCAATTACACCACCTAACCATAATGCACACCAAACAGTTTAGGATGCATAGGTTTCTCATGAATAATTCGTGTTTCTTCCTCACCTCACATACGGCAATTTTGTTTATTAACATAACCACCAAGTTCAAAATGTGCCTCATCGGAAAACATTATTTTTTGAGAAAAATCATTTGGTTGTTCATTGATGAAATTGACAAATGAACGACGTTTTAAATGATCTAATGGCTTCAGTTTCTTTGTTATTTGAACCTTATATGCCTTCAGAGCTAAATCCTTGTGTAAAATACGCCATGTTGTTGATCTACTAAGTCTACTAAGGATCTTCAGCAACATATTTACGAACCAAACCAATATTTTCTTGTGAACGACCACGACGACTGTATTTTTCACTTTTGTGATCTTCCACCAAACCGGTCTCTTGAAATCTTATAATAATTCGACCAATAGTGTTTTCAGATGGACGATTATGTAAACCATAAAATTCACGTAATTTTCTAAAAACTCTTTTCACAGAACGCTGATTTTCTTAAAATAATTCAATAATTTGAACGCGTTGTTGTACCGTGTACAAAGCCATTTTTATAAATGCCATACATCACCCTTTTTAAAAGCCCACATACCCAGATAAATTCAGTGTGCCATCTATATTTTATTTATTGTTCAAAAAAACCGTGCAAATTGAAACACCCTTTAGTTGTTCAAAATGTCCTCCCAGTTGCTACATAGTCTAGCTCTTCTTAGAATCGAAGAGGTAGCTCTTCTAAAAGTCTCAGCATCAGCACCTATAGTTTCTGCGGCATCCATAACTTTAACAAGTTGTTCTATACCTAGTCCTGCCATAAGTATTGATACAAGTGTAAACGCACCTTTTTGCAGATGATAACTTGAAAGCACAAAAATTTTATGTTGCCAGTTCTGACATTTGATATATGCTTTACA
Organism: Dermolepida albohirtum; assembly: GCA_031893035.1. NCBI lineage: Eukaryota > Metazoa > Arthropoda > Insecta > Coleoptera > Scarabaeidae > Dermolepida > Dermolepida albohirtum. Next base: position 74,216 of record JAVIWB010001121.1, on the reverse strand, counting down.
AAAGTGCCGAACAATTTCACTATAGCGTGAGTCGTCATTATGGAATGGTCGATAAAGAGAGCCGTATTGCGGTTATTGCACTTCATAAGTGTGGAATAAAAAGAGCCCGTATTTTTGATTTATTGAAACCGTTAAATATTACGTGTGTGTTTGTGTATCGTACTGTTAAGTTATTCATTGATACCGGAAATGTAATCGACCGTAAAAGATCTGGCAGGCCTCGCATAGTTCGTACACCACAGGCCATCAATGCTGTGAGGTCCCGCATCAATCGACATCCTGTCCGCAAACAGAAAATTATGGCTCGTGAAATGGGTATTGCTCCAAGAACCATGAGCCGTATCATTACACAAGACCTAGGACTTAGAGCTTTCAAACGACAAACAGGACAGCGCCTTAACGTTGAATTAAAAAAGAATAGGAAGAAAAAATGCAGACACCTGATATCGTTGTACGGCAAAGAGCGTTACAAAAAAGTTCTGTTTTCTGATGAAAAAATTTTTACCGTGGAAGAAACTTTTAACAAGCAGAATGATAGGGTGTATGCACGGTCCTCCAAGGAAGCCAGTGAAGTGGTGCCAAGGATTCAGCGAGGTCATTTTCCTGCTTCAGTGATGGTTTGGTGGGAAGTATCCTATGACGGTGTCACTTCCTTGCATTTTTGGGAAAAAGGTGTTAAAACAGCGGCCAAAAACTATCAACGAGACATTTTAAGCAATGTAGTGGAGCCCCTGAACTACACCATGTTCCAAAACCAACCATGGATATTCCAACAAGACTCTGCGCCCGCTCACAAGGCCAAAACAACTCAGCAATGGCTTGAAAATCATGTACCTGAGTTTATTAGTACTGACTATTAACCGTCAGCAAGCCCAGACCTAAATCCGCTCGACTACAAACTGTGGTCAATATTAGAGGGCATGGTCTGTAGAAGACCCCATCGCAACCTGGAATCATTGAAGCAAGCGTTAACAGAAGCAGTCGACAATTTTCCCATTGATATCGTCCGTACAGCGATTGATGAGTGGCCCTGCAGACTTCGGCGTTGTATTAAGGCAAATGGCGGCCATTTCGAGTAATTTGCATTGTATTTTGTAGCTTACTATTGCCAAAATAAACTATCAAAAAATAATTTAAATCCAACTTGCAGTTTTCTTTTTGTACTTAAAAACCTTTATATCAGTATTTATGGCAGGACTAGGTACGAATATATACCAAAATTTTTTAAACTTCCCCATAAAAAATAATCTAGATGATTTAAGTCTGCATTAGTAGGGTTATCTAAAACTTCAAATGCTTGTAACACAGTTGCAATAGAGTTAGGACCATATGCTCATTACACATTTTTAACTTGAAATTGCTTCAGAACTACACCAGTAAGCTGTGGCAATCATGTCATGGGACACCCAGTATATTATTATAAAATTATAGGTTCTCAACTGATGAAAAATATTTGAAACTGCAAAGACTTTGAATAAAACAATCTTTATTGCTAAAACTATGCATATAATTATTGTCACTTAATTTACTTCTGAATGATCGAACGATAATGCCTACATCAATACAAGTGCCCATTTTTATTTTTAAATATGGGTAGTAATTTTCTTTATGTTGAAGATACAAGATGGGATAAATAAGTCGCTAAGAAATTCGAAGAGCATTGGATAGCATTTTCAGATTTATCATTTGTTGTTAATTTTTCAAAGTAACATTATTGTACGTTGACACACTGTTTCCGGCGGTTCAGTCATTCTTGCTAAGCCTCCTGAAACGCGGCAACTGGAAGGCTGTTCTCTCGTCACGGCCCATTGTATTGCCTCGATCAAGCTGTGACGATGTCCTTTCAACACAGCCTTGAGGAGGGGGGAAGAAGAAGAGGAGAGGCGGCATCTGGGCTGTAAGGAGGTTGTGGCAGCGTTGGCACGTTGTGCTGAGCCCTCATGATGAGCGCGGTGTGACTCGGAGTATTGTCATCGTGGAGCTTCCACGAATTGGCGATGGTTGGACGGATGTGGACGATTCCTTTTTCGCGAACTCCCTATGAATGAAAGTCAGAAAAGACAATCAGCATGGATTTCATTTTCCACATGTTCATGCTAGCTTTCTTGGAACAAGAGGAGGAGGGGTTGTGACATTCTGAACTTCAGCACTTCGTCTTCGGGTTTAACACAAAATTTTATAACGTAGTGTTGTTCGAATAAACGGTTCATTCCGAAGAGTGGCAAGAGTTCTTGGTAAAGTTCACGTAGTGCGCTATCTACATTCCACTCAGAGTCAACTGCCGCTAGTCACCAAAAGTTTCCCTGACAGCCTCCACCACCATAACCGCTCGTCGAAGTCCTCCTTCATCCCTCCGCCAGACCGGAGAAAAATCGGACTACCTTTTGGGATAAACCTGTATGACTGATGATCTCCTTCATTTGTTCTTCCTTTTAATACTTTCTGCCGCGCTATTTTGTCTGAATTGTACTGCATTCTACATCATGATCGTTGAACAATTTAAGTGATCTGCTATTTGTCTATAAGAAATCCGTCTATCTACTAAATTTAAAATAACACAGCTCAGTTCCGGAGTACAATTCTTTTTCTTTCCCATGCTAAATTTACTCATAAACTGTATCTCTTAACGTTTAATTAACTGTAGTATAAATGCATTCACTTTATTCACTATGTTACTACAACTCACAGTACGTCTTGCTAAACTAAGTGTTGTTAATTTTATGTCCCCTAATCGTATCTCTAAAACAGGGATTTCCTCGTTTCTGACTTTGCAGCTGTACATAAAGACAAGCGAATATATTATTACTTCATATAGGGTAAAATGTTAATTTAAATTATTAAAGGAGGCGGTGTAATACTGAACAGTATTCGGAAAGATATAACTTTATTTCCGGCATGTGTAATTTTGCTAATTATATAGCCGCAACAGTATGTAAGACTGAAAATTTCGGCAATTTTCAATTTTCTTTTTAAATATCTTGAAAAGTTGACAACAAATTACAAATATGCTATAAAATACTCCTCGAATCTCTAAATATATGTATGTATATGTATATCGAAGCGTGCATTCGCTGATAATATGTTCAGTGAACAAAAATGAATTAGAAGGCAACTGAAGGCAACAAGAAATAAATGCAAAGAAGTTATGTATGTAAAAGTAAACAGTAGTAATCTCGTATACATACGTTTAAAATAAAACTATAATATGAAGTTAGAAAATTTTTTTAAAGAAATAATATATATACTTACTCGTACGGTATTGAACTCGTATTGTGCCTGTAAATAAATACATGTCTATTAGTGTGGGTTGAAAACTTGGAAAAACATGAATATCAAAAATATAAAACAGAACAAATATAAACTTCAAGAACAAGATCCCAAATAGTTGTGGCCACAACAATGAATATATTAATGGTGGTAGCAAAGAAAAGACAAAAATGTTGACTAAATTACATGAAGTTGAATTTGATGAAGCCTGTGGTTGATTAACTTAATCACTAAGGTTGATATATAACCCCTTTCCACATTAACTTTTGTAATTCTGTATACGCATTTCGATAACTAAGTTGTCATCATCAGCAGATAATTGCAAAGTGTCGCACCTGGTAACCCACGGCGAAAAATACCTGTACGAAAACAAACTCCGTACGCGATCTATACCGTTGAAAACCAAAATGTACACTGATTTATATAGGTATTTTTCGCCGTGGGTTACCAGGTGCGACACTTTTTCAGGTTATATATCAACCTTAGTGATTAAATTACATGACTAATAATATAAACTAGGCGAGAGAATGGTACAATCAACAGTTTTAGACATGTTATAAAATAAAATGAAAATTATATCGGTAATTTATAAAATTTACATAGTCATAATTCTATGAGCTCTAAAATCTGAAATATTATGTAGGCGTAGTTAATATAAATTAATAATACATATTGCTATGTATTTTACAAATACTGGTTATATAGAGCAAATATTATGTGTAATGGATATAATGTACCTGATTCTTAAAATTAATAAGCACTGTACATCAAAAGGTAAATGTACAACATTTTATTCTAAATATAGTTTAATACAGGGTAATGCACGAAAACCAACTATTTAAGAAAATTATTAGTAGAACAACATATGTAAGAACATAGCATGTCATAATAATCATGAACGGAAAATTTCATCCGGCGTGTGTTGTCTGTTTTTGTAGACGCATTGTTGAAGAAGTTCAAGAAAATTGGCCTAGACTCTTTCCAGCAGGTTAATTTGATTGATTTGTTGACGGAACGCTTTCTTCAAATCATCTAACGTACAATGATTGCCTTCGTAGACACGTGATTTGAGATACTTCTATAGCAAAAAATCATACGTGGACACAGTAGGGAACCGTAGAGGCCGTGAACGTCACTAAATTTTGAAATTACGCGGTTGGGAAACAGGTGTCTCCATCCTGTTGAAGCCACAAATATTGACGATCCACACCTCTTTGTAATTCAGTGATGAAGAAGGTGTTGACCATTAATGTAACGTTCAGAGGTCATAGAAATGGTAACCTCACTATTTATTTTTAAAAAAATGAGAATCGGTGACGTCAAACTCTCCCAAAGCGAACCAAACTGTTACTTTAGGGCTATGTAGCAATTCAATAACCAACTATTTTGTCTGCTGACGGTCCTATTAGGGTGGAAATGAGCTTAATCACTCACTGCAATTAACATGTTTTCATTCTCCTTATACAGTACAAGATTTCTTATGCATAATTAAATTGTTTGGGATAATCCTTTACATTCAATTCCAGCACAACCGCTATCTTGTATGAGTGAAAATCTAATTCACCATGCAAAATCCGTCTTACAGTATGATTGTTGATTCGAAGTCCAGCTGAATGACTCCGAGCAGAGTGGCGTGCGCGTCCCAGTATCGTTTGTTTGACCCTTTCGACTTTCTCGGAGTACGCAGACTGGGGCTGGACGGGTTTTTTCATTATTTAGCCGTAAGATTATATCACGCGCAGAGACACAGTCATTGCGATTAATATTGGATCTGTGGCGGAACACATGCTGAATCAGTCACCGACTCGCCACTCTTAACATAACAATTATACGCGAATATGCGTTGGTCTCGCGTTCACGGCTCTACAATGCCAACTGAAGGTGAAATGCTGAGTCAAGGAATGAATTGTTGAGTACTAGCCATTCCAAAAACCCCTGCTTCCCGCACCCCACCCTGTTCCCAGAAAGATATGTTCTGCAATATAAATAATTTCTTTAAACCAAAGAAGCTGACGAATTTACTTGATATAAAAGGATACCAAAAATGCAATGGCTAAATCAAATATCACACTTCTTTCAAAGAAAAGCATGGTAACTAAAACTGATGGACAGAATTAAAAGAAAATCGATTACATCTTCGAAGATGGATCTACGAAAAAAGTAACATTATGTTCGGCTGTAATCAAGGATTTGTAGAGAGTTTTAAAAAGGGATGAATATTATCAGTAAGACATCTTTACTTGAAGATTTAAGTTTCCAATTTTATATATTTCATTTCGTTTTTAGAATACAACCACAATTTTGTTAATAAAAATGAACTATAAACTTTGTATATAATAAATACACACACCGAAGTAACAAACCAAAGAAACAACAAACATGGACATGTAATGTTATAGTTACAATTAGATTCAGTAGTGCGATTTTGTGGAAGTGAAGAGGAAAGTTGACGATCAATTGAAATTTAAACATTAAATAGAAGCTAGTAATTTTTAAAGAATTAACAATACAAATTTAAGCGGTTACCGAAATTTGATTACTCCCTAAACATCCCGCAGAAAGCAGAGGAACGCTAATTGGAAAATTTAACGAACGAGGAATCGGCTTCCAGGCCGGTTTCTCTCTCATTCGAACCGAATAAAGTGGAGTTTCTACCTTACATTTCGAGCTAGCCAGACACGCCTTTTTAACATTAATATCGTACGACGATAACTTAAAAGTCATTAAGATTTTGAACATTTACATACAATTGAAAATTTAGTAAACTCATATGGCAACGAAAGGTATTTATAACAAATACAGCGTGTATCAAAAAGAATATACATATTACAAAGTATTATTTTGTCCAAACTATCGATCGCTGAGCATCGGCTCGGCTATTGGAGAAACGAATACATAGTCTGGTTTACTTAGTAGCTGCTAAATGTCAGTTGTCTTCTGTTTTTCTTGGTAATCGTCATATGTTTAAAATGGCTACCCCGCAGCAGAAATCATTTTGTGTTCTCGAGTTTGCGAAGTGCAATTCAGTGATTACAGTGCAAAGACGTTTCAGGTTGAGCTAACAAATTGATCCTCCGAATGGGTGGAACATTTTGTAGATACAGGATGTGTATGTAAAGGAAAGAGTCCTGGCGGCCCTCGTGTTTCTGAAGAAAATGTTGCATGAATTCAAACTGCTTTCCAACGTAATCCTTCAAAATCAATTCGCCGTGCCATTCGAGAGTTACAACAACAATTTGGCGTGTTTTGAGATGTCGGTTGGTTATGAAGCCGTACAAATTACAGTTGTTACAAGCTCTGCGTCCTGATGACAAATGGAAACATGTGGCACTTTTGTAACGAGAGTCATGATGTCATTGACAATGATAAAACTTTCGCACAACGCATGCTGTTCAGTGATTAAGTGACTTTCCATGTTAGTAGTCTGGTAAATAAACACAATGTTCGAATTTGGGGTCTACAGAACCTACAGGGTCTGCAGCCATTGAACATGTACAAGATTCGCCTAAAATCAATGTGTTTTGTGCCATATCCCGATCATCTGTTTACGGCCCATTCTTCTTTGATGGAAACACGGTTAACGGTCAGCAGTGTCTAGCTATGTTACAAAACTGGTTGTTTCCGAGGCTGTACGAGGACAACTTAATTTGTTAATAAGACGGGGCGGCATGCCCTTACTGGAGTCGCCAAGTGCGTAAATATCTGAATGAAACACTGCCGAACCGTTGGATTGGTCTTCAAGGAGTTGGCCACTTAGCATGTCTCCGCGGTCACTTGATTTGACACCCTGTGACTTCTTCCTGCGGGGTTTCGTTAAAGACAACGTTTATGTACCACCACTCCCACAGAACCTGGAAGAATTGAAGAACCGGATCCGTACTGCCATAACATCAGTGACGAAGGACATGGTTGCCCGAGTATAGGAGGAATTTGAGTATCGATGTGATATTGTTCGTGTCGCTGATGGAGGACATATTGAACACCTGTAATCTGAACTTGAGAGGTTCGTAAATATGTGTGTAAAATTTCATATTCATATTAATAAATATATGCGTTCGCAATATGTATAATGGAGAGATATTGTATTTAAAATTATAATACATTTTGAAAACTATGACTTTTTGAATTTTCTTTATTTTAAGCTAATGCACTAAATTAATTTTACACATTATGATATACAAGATGATACATGAAACGAAGAAGGGTCACTATATTTGCTAAAATAGTATTGTATTTAAAAACCTTTTAATTAAAATTGAATAAAATAAAGATCGCATGATATTAATATACAAGGTTAAGCATAAAACAACGGAGGGTGATTATGTTCCCTAAATTTTGTGTTTTAAACTTGTATTTGTAAATAAATGTATCAGAAGAATCCAGAAGATTAATTAAAAGACTAAGAAAGAAAGACTAGAAATAAATTAATCTTATATAGACTCCAAACTAGTTGACATTATATGAAATTATCGATCCATACTCGAATAGCTTTAATATATTCTGTGTGAAGTATTTTTATATATTACAAGCTAAGATATTCCCTTGTATATTAAGTAATTTTATATATTTATTTTGCTAATCTCAGAAATATAAATAATTAAAGCTCAAAATGCTACGCTAATTTTAATTTAAAAAAAAGATATTAATTGAATAACAGTGTACTATTAAGTTCACCAGAAAGGAAAAATTATTTTATTTTGTAAATTATATACAAGAATTTGTATATAAATGTATACAGTAACATGTTTTAATATATATGAGGGTGGGATTAAAAGCCCGTGGAAAATAAAAAACTTTGCTGTTTGAAATTGCATTTCTTTTTCAACGTAATTCCTTGCCATCTAGATACATCTAAACCAACGATGATTTAGGGTCTCTATGTTTTGATAAAATGCAGAACTTTCGAGTTCATTAATATTGTATAAGTATCCGCAGCAGCTTTAATATCCTTGTTTATTGAAATGTACAATGTGCAATGTACTTTTTTAGGGGTGGAAAAAGGTAGTAATTTTACGGTGCTAAATCGAAACCTACTTTGTTAATTTTCGCCAGAGTAACAACATTTGTGTAGGGGCGTGCATTGTCTTGGTGGAAAATTATTTTTTCATAAAAAAACCAAGTTGCTTTTCATTAATTTTACGGTTCGATTTGTTTAAAAAACTAGCGTAATATGCATCTGTGATGGTTTTGTCTTTTGGAAAGTAAATGGAAAGAATACATTTTGCGCCCCAAAAAATGTAAGCCATTACCTTTCCTGCAGATGGAACAGCCATTGCCTCTTTTGGGGAAAGCGAACCACTGTGCCGCCACTATTTAGATTGTTACTTTGTTTCGGGCGTATAATGATGAACTCAAGTCTCGTTTGTGGTGTTAAAATCAATACATAACACATAATGTTTTCCAAAAAAATACTCCAGTCACGGAAAATTTAGATTCGCATCAATTTTTGATCGACATTAAGCAGTAGTATCTTAGCGGACAGTTTCCCAAGAATTAACTCTTCATTTAAAATTTATGTTGCGTGTTCTTTAGAAATGTTTACAACTTCCGTTACCTTAAACATTTTTAAATGACGGTTATTTAACACCATTGCATGCACAATTTCCGGTATAGTGGTAGATTTTTCAGACCATTCTTCATTTCATTACAAATATTTTTTACTAATTAATCCTTTAAATAGGGTTTTCAATAATAGCATGAATTGTGACACTCGAAAAAAATTCTGAGAAGCAGTCGTAACATGGAACCTAATAAAAATAGGGACCTGATATTTAATAGTTGACGTTGTCAGAGAGACGACTTACAGGTGTACCATAAAGATTTTTCAGTCCAACCTCTTACGAGGGTAGCCGTTTATATTTCGGGAATAGCTAACAAAAAAAAAAATTCTTTATTATAGAAAATAGTTTTATTTGCTTTTCAAAATATTCTCGTTGAAAATCAATGCACTTTGCATTCGTTTAAACCAATCCGAAAAGCATTGCTGCCACTGTCTCACTGCCTCAACTGCCTCCTCCGGCGTAGAAAACCGTTGACCACGAAATTTATTCTTCACGTGTGGCAACAAAAAGAAATCACAGCGTGTTAGATCAGGGCTATACGGCGGATGGCTTATCAATTCAATGTTTCGCCCGGTCAAATATTCTATTGTTTGAACCGACCTGTGAGAGCTCGCATTGTCATGGTGGAGGAGAATGATCTGTCGTTTTCGGTTTGTTTTCCTTATTTCTTCGAAAACTTTGGACTGTTCTACAGCTCTTTAAAGGTACCGTTGCAACGTGACCGGTTTTTTCGAAAAAAACAGGCGACCATTTTTCGATATGCTTCGAGCGCGAACAACTTTTGTTGGTTTTGGCTCATCTTGGAATACCCACACAGACGACTGCTGTTTATTATCGGGCTCATACGTATAGATCCAAGATTCATCACCTGTGAAGCACCGCCACTGTATTTTTTGTGCATTTCTTAGCACCAAAGGAGTCCTTTTTTGAGTGGTTGTTAAATTATGTGGTACCCAACGTGAACATAGCTTCTTAACGGCTAAATGTTCATGCAGAATTTTATGCACGCTCATTTTTTGTGAGCGTTCGAAGTTGTGTATAATTTTGAAAAAAAATTACACAAATAATAAATCAATAAATAGAATAAAAATAATGAATAAGTACACTTACATTTTCCTTATACTTAAATATGTTAAAAAAACAATTTCATGGATTTTAAATTTGCATTACGGAAGATAAAAAAATCAATTGGTAATTTCTTTATTACCAATACAATTGACATAATTTGTAATTGACTTGTATTAAAAATGGCTTATATTAGTAGTTATGTGCTACATTAAACAAAAAAATTTTACTTGTTTTCAATATTTTAAATCTATGGTGTTACAGTTTAACATAAATAATGCGAAAAAGTAAAAAATGTACAGAATTGATGTTCTGTAATTAATGATAAATTATGCATACTACGATTCTAAAAACAATCACTTTTCTGATTTTTGTCTCAGAAGAAGTGATATGTGAAAGCAAATATCTTGAATTAGTTGAACTATCAAATAAAGAATTAAGCATGCCGCTTTCTTTCGCACATTAATTTCAGCGCATTACTTTCCAGTTTGGAAATTTTAGAAAATATTTTAGGAATTAGTAATAAGACATTGCATTTACACGTAGCTGTACAAAATGTAGAAAATGTTCCCATTTACGCAGAGATAAAGAAACACTTTTTTAGTGGTCTTCTTAATTTAGGTTAAAACTATCACCACATTTGAATAATCACTCCACACGAGAATTATTTAGAAGAATGACTCGTTTTAATAAAACACTGCTTTCGAAACCTGATCGTTTTACAGAAAATGTATATTGCGTCCCATATCAATATTTTTAGGTAAATTAGGTCCACCGTGTCTGCTGAAAGTATGTGAGGTGCGTCCCTACATTATAAATAGGATTCGTAAATTGTATCTAGATTACCTGCTTCATTTATCGCCAGTATCTATTGACATACAGTTATAATTAAAATACGAACAATTTAATTAAACAGATTTTATTATAAAACTATCGGAATGAAATATATTAATATACAATTACCTATTAAAAGAAACATATCCATATACACAGTCTGTCGCAGAGAAAACCAAACTTTTTTAAAATAGTAATTCTTAGTGGCGCCATCTATGTAAAAAAATGCTTAGATAGGGAAGATTTTTTACCAATGTTATGTTAAAATATCATGACATTTGCATCTTTATAAGCAGAGAAATTGCGCATAAAGTAACAGTGTGTATTTGGCATTGGTTGAAAAATGAATTTCGAACAAAGAGTAAATATAAAGTTCTGCTTTAACCTCTGTAAATCGTTTGATGAAACGTTTAATTTGTTAAAAAAAAGAAGTATATGGTGGTGCTTGTTTATCACGTACGAGTGTGTATAAGTTGTATAAACGACTTAAAGGTGTTCGTACGGACATAAATGACGACGAACATCCTAGTGTAAAAAAATCTGTGTTTACGAAAAATAACATCGAACTTATGGGTGAATTATCAGACATGAGCTGATATCCTCATTCCGCGCAGAGAGCATGACTTTTTTTAATTTCTACATTATATCGTACACAGTTTGTCGCAGAGAAAGAGATAGAAATCTAACGGAGTAAGATTAGAAGAATAAGGCGAATGTAGCATGACATTCCAACCGATTTCTTGGAAAGCTGATTTTGTAATGTTAGCTCTACGAGGATGCCTGTTATCGTACTTCAAAATGACTTGATTGATGTTTGCATTCAAAAAAGTTTCTTTTCTTGAATTGCGGCCTCGAGTCGGCGGTATTGTTGACAATAGGTTCAGCAGGGATGGTTACATTCCCTGGAAGTAATTCATTAGTAATTGGCGTCTCCTTTACTCCTCCAGATGCACATCCGCTTACGCAAATGAGTATCAGATTTTGCTCAAAAAGTTGCCTTTTCGTTGGGATTAGCCATTCTTTACAAAATGACTAGATTGATGTCTGCATTCAAAAAAAGTTTTTTTCTTGAATTGCGCTTCAAGTCGGCGGAGTTGTTGACAGTAAAGCTCAGCAAGGATGGTTACATTTCTTGGAAGTAATTCATTAGTAGTTGGCGTCTTCTTTACTCCACCGGATGCACATCTGCTTACGCAGATGAGTATCAGATTTTTTTCAGAAAGTTGCCTTTTCATTAAGATTAGCCATTCTTTTTTGTTCTTGATGATAAAATGAAGGCGCTATTTTTCGTCGCCAGTAACAATGTATATAGGACTGAAACTTTCGATGTCGACGAGCTAAATAAGGTAACAAAGAGGTATAAATGTCGACATGCTGATTCTTGTTGTATTCACTTAAAACCTGCGTCCAATTTTGGAACCATGAAATGCAAATTTCGTGATTTGGTCGATAATTACAATCCATATATACATCCATATAAAGGTCAATTCTCGAGTTAATTGGCGTGAGTCATTATGGATTAAAGCGTTCAGATGATCACCATTAAAGTCCGATGGTCTTCCTGAACGTTGGGAATCGTCCACATTTCCTTCTTTAAATTGAGAAAATCATTTCCGTACTGTACCTTCCTCAATTACGTTTTCTCTCTAAGCGAAGCAAATTTAGTTTTCTTCGTAAACGGCACTAGTGGTTCTTGCAGTTTTCGATAATTAACTCCTCTGTTGAATTCAAACAAAAGGATATGTTGGAAATACTAGTTTATTTTCTATCTGACAATCAATTTTCTTTAGTCAAAAAATAAATTTTTACATAAATTCGAACATTTAAAAACTATTCAATTAAACTAATACAGCATTAAAAGAATTTTTATAAATGGCTAACAAGTTTTTTCAAGGCATTCTCACTCTGCAAACCAAAAGCACTACGAACTTAAGCATCGTAATTTAAGTACTATAAGTACTTCAATAAATGAGGAAAAATCTTAGTGAGCATAAATTACAACACGCATGAACATTAAAAACATAGAGTTAAAAAAGTACGACTGAGTTCCAAATTTACAACAGAAAACACTGCAGATATAGTAAAAATACCCATAGCAAAAACTCGTTAACGTTCTGACGCAGGAAATTGCCTCATTACAAATTAAAATTAACGTTCTTATTTGCATTGTGCAGCAGACAAGATTCGTTTATCTGAACTTCATCGTTTCCCGTGTACAACATATTTGCTATCTATTGCCCACGGTCATCGGTAATTTATTTTTTCCTCCCATTGAGCATGCTAATTAAAACTAAAAATAGAGAAAAAAGCCGTATGTTACGCAGCGAGAAATGTGACGTCAAACGTGCGGTATGCGTTTACGTCTGAAAAAGAACAATTTCTAAACTTTTACGATTATAATCGAATGAGTCTATAACACAGAAGAGCACATATTCGTAATTATAAAATCAATAGCGTATTGTGTAAAGCATGTCAAACGCAATAACAAAAGGAAGTTATTAATATTTGAGGAAAATAGCATTAGACAAATAAATAGTTATGTAATTAAAAATACGAGGCATAGTTCAATATTAAGGGTAATTCTCATTACTTCGCACGTGCGTAGTAATGTTAACTGGCCTGTTAAAAATATTAAGAATGTACCCTCCATATTTCTACCACTTGATTGTTGTCTATCTTCCCAAGACAGTATGTTAACATGAGTACGGTAATAATATCTCCCGCCAATTGTGAAATTCAATCAGTGATTGGATTTCTAAATGCAAGAGTGCATACAATACCTGACGATTGATTTACAGCCATCTTTTAATTTTGCTGTTTTTCAAAATTTATCAGAAATAAAACAAAAGTAGACACATATTTTTAATATAAAATATTTATTTATGCTTTATAAAAGATATTACATTAATATTTTGGTTTTCCTCCTCTGGTTTTAATGACTGCACCAATTCTGGAGTTTGGATTTCTGGCAATATTGCGTTCCTTTGCTAACCTCTGTGAATATTATTTTTTAGAACTGCTATTGTTGGGTTTGTAGATGAGTAAGTAAACTTTCTCAACATGCTCCATTTCACTTTCGATCTGATGGGGTGAGTTTTCAGACCAGTGCAAAGGGGTATGTTATGCTCTGGAAACAGATTTTTTTATCGATGTCAGTGTATGGAACAGTATTCCATCCTGCATAAAGGCGTATGGTCCTTTTCATTTTCAGTGAGTTTAGGAAAGGCAGAAATACATTTTCAACAACCTTTTCATTAAACTTGATTCATCGTGTTTTCCACAAAATACAGAAGTCATGTGCTATTCACGATTACGCATGACTAGATCATAACTGATGATGGGTATTTCATTTTTTTACACACCTTCATCGCTATAGCGTTGTCTGGGTTTTCGTCTAACGAAATTAACATTCTCCGAGATTGCTTCGTGTGCAAAATCATCGCTGAAAATTAAACAGAATATGATTTTTAAAAATTAAATTTATTATAAAAATGCATATTTTCAAGAAATAATTTATTAAAAACAAAATTTGTACAGATTTACCTTTTTCCAATTTTCTACCCCTAATTTTCTGTGCATTTTTTCCCATTTCAGACGTGCTTTCTTCATTTTTGATCTTAACCTAGACTTCTTGGCTGGTCTGTGATATTTAACTCCGGCAGCGTACAATTGAGATCGCATCGTGAGCTCAGATATGTTTATATTATGCATTTTTAATTTATCTAACAACCCTCTAGCAGAAGGATTATCTATTTTCCAATGTTCTTTTTTTAATTAGTCGGTCATCTTTCTCGGTGGTTTTGCGAACACCATGGCAATGACTACGACTGCTCGATGTTGACAAAATATTTTTTCTAATTAATGCGGCTATTCGATTGACTCTATGCTAAGAAACATTTTGCATTATTGTAATTTGTCGGTTCGAATAGATGCCTGTTTTTAATTAAGTCTCTATATCGGTACTAATATCTTTCAATTTTCCCATTCGGCATAACCAAATTAATTAAGCTAACAGTTATTCACAATATATATTTAAACACTTTAATACACTTCTTAACATGAACTCGTAAAAATTTCAACCAGTATTGGTTGAAATTTTTACGTAAAAATTTCAACCAATACTGGATATTATTTGCAGTGCTTTCGCATATTTCATTATCTGTGTTCAGACCCTATTAAGAGGTATCTGGTCCAAAATTGATAATAGGGGAATTTTTCTATTAATAAAGGGTGTTTCAAATTGCGGGTTTTTTTTTAAATAAATAAAATATTGATGGCGCACTGAATTTGTCTGGGTATGTGGGCATTTAAAAAAAGTGTGATGTATGGCATTTATAAAAATGGCTTCGTACACGGTACAACAACGCGTTCCAGTTGTTGAATTATTTTATGAAAATCGGCGTTCTGTGAAAAGAGTTTTTAGAAAATTACGTGACCTTTATAGTTTACATAATCGTCCTCCATCTGAAAGCACTATTAGTCGAATTATTAAAAAATTTCAAGAGACCGGTTCCGTGAAAGATAAAAAAAGTGAAAAATACAGTCGTAGTGGTCGTTTACAAGAAAATGTTGGTTTAGTTCGTAAAAGTGTTGCTGAAGGTCTTGAAATGTCCATTAGACAACGTTCACAACAACTTTGACTTAGTGGATCAACAACATGGTGTATTTTACACAAGGATTTAGCTCTGAAGGCATATAAGGTTCAAACAACACAGGAACTGAAGCCATTAGATCATTTAAAATGTCATTTTCATCAATGAATAACCAGCTGATTTTTCTCAAAAAAAAATGTTTTCCGATGAGGCACATTTTGAACTTGGTGGCTATGTTAATAAACAAAGTTGCCGTATCTGGGAGTGAGGAAAATCCACGAATTATTCACGAGAAACCTATGCATCCCAAACAAGTTACTGTTTGGTGTGCATTATGGTCAGGTGGTATAATTGGACCTTACTTCTTTGAAAATGCTGCTGGTGCAGCTGTAACTGTTAATGGTGATATCGTCGGATGAAAACCGCATTTTTGTGGCCTGAATTAATAAATATTGATTTAGAGGATATGTGGTTTCAACAGGATGGCGCTACACCTCATTTTGAACACGACTCAATTGATTTATTGAGAGAAAAATATCCTGGACGTGTAATCTCAAGAAACGGTGATGTTAATTGGCCACCAATATCATGTGATTTGACACCGTTAGACTATTTTATTTGGGGTTATGTGAAAAGTCAAGTTTATAAAAACAATCCACAATCAATTCGTGCTTTGAAAGATGAAATTATTCGTGTCATTGGCGAGGTAGAGCCTCAATTATGTCAAAATGTCATTGAAAATTTTAACAAAAGAGTGGACGTCTGTGGAGCTGCAAGAGGAGGCCATTTGGCAGATATTATTTTTCGCATATAAATGTGATAACTGACACTTCAGTTACCAATAAAAAGTTTTTGAAAATGAATTGTGTGTTTTATTTATTCTTTAAAAAAACGCGAAATTTGAAACACCCTTTATAATCTGGTACGTAGACTTCCGCGGTCGTGGTCCATGCTATCTGCTTCTGGGCTTCCGGGCTGGAACCGCGTCACTTGTATATCTGCCGACGTTTCGTACCCATTTGTATTGATATACAAGTGACGCAGTTCCAGCCCGGAAGTCCAGAAGCAGATAACCCTTTATAATGATTGTTTTCCTAGAAATATTGTTCGACAACTAAAGCTGTTTACAATTAAAAATTTGAAATATAAATACAAATTTCTTGATAGGCAAGGGTGGCTCTAATTTATTTACCAGGTACTGTAGTGCTGCTAAAATTCATCGTTCAAATGTTCACGATGCCCAGAGTAGTGATAAGCCTAGTGTCCGTACTGAATAGGAAAGTGAAAAAAATCGTCGCTTTATGATAAACATATTTTGATTTTTAAGAAAACCTTGGAGAATTGTGTCTAAAACTTTAAGATATCGGAAACTGTGTACACAGTGAGTGCCGAAAATGTTCACAGATGTTTGTTGTTTAAGATACTTAAACATTAATTTAATGTGCATCATTTTATTGTCATAATTTGATTTATATCAGGATACAATTTGTTTTTTTTCATTTTACAATGTTTTAATAAGTAATTTTATTTGTCTTTAAGTACATCATGAAACGCAAATATTCAATTAACATAGTATTTTCCCTTCAATTACTCCGGTACCCTGCACTGTACCCTTCCTTGTTCTTTCAATTATTATTGATTATTAATCATGTTATTAAATTTTATTTGTATATTCGCTTTCTTGTCTACCAGCATTACGAACTTGAGAATAAATCTCATCACATCGTAGCTACAAGAGTTTCTGCCTATCAATCATCAAATCACAACAACGCGAGATACTCCATACATGTATAAGTGCTAAATAAATAGCTTTTAGTATAGTGTCTGTGTTTGTAATTCTTATTTATTAACTATCACCAAGCAAATTAATAGTTCCTATACGGCATTTAAACCCGTGCGAGGTGAACTGCGTTCAAGTTCCGCACACTCATAAAGATCGCGAATGGCATCTGCATGTGCTTCTCTAGATCGCTTTAAGTACGAGAGAGACGAATTTCTTTCCCATATCGCCACTAGTGATGATATGATACATTGATTTTGTACGTTGATGCTGACATGAAACAACTGGCGTCATTTCGATTCACCTATATCGAAAAAATTTAAACAAATACAGTCTCGAAGGAAAATTATTGCAACTGTACTATGCGACCCAAAGGGTGTGTTTCTGATTATGATTATCCCCTTTCAGTTCTGATTTCGCGCCCAATGACTACCGTTTCTTCCGACACTTCAAAAATTGGCTTGCATCTATACGTTTTGAAGAACGTGAGGAATTGAAAATCTCAGTGTAAAATTGTTAAAATCTCAAATGACTGAAATTTCAGACGGTGCAATTTCATACAGAAGTCTTGAAACAACATTTTCATGATATCAAAAGTATTTAGAACGACATGGTGGTTATGTAGAATTTTTCCCAATTGCATACAACTATATGGATTAGAGAAACAATTTAAAAATTCGGACGAGGGATTTTTGATTATCCCCTTTTAGTTCTTGTCTCACGCCCAGTGACTACCGTCTCTTTCGATGCTTCAAAAATTGGCTTGCATCTGCACGTTTTGAGTAAAGTGAGAAATTGAAAATCGCAGTGTAAAACTGTTAAAATCTCAAACGACTGAAATATCAGGCGGCGGAATTTCATACAGAAGTCATGAAGAAGTTTTTTTCATGATATTAAAAGTATTTGGATCGACGTGGTGTGGTTGTGTAGAAAAATAAAGCAGATATGTAAATTTTTCTCAATCGTTTTCATTTTATTAATGATCGGCCATTAATTTTGAACCGCACCTCGTAAAATTCTAAAAATAAATAATGTATTAAGACTATTTTTAAATTAAGTTTTTATTCTATTTCTTGCGAAGAAAACAGTCTTGCAATTAGCTTCGTTTACCAGAGACTAAAAATAACACATAAATTCGTTGGTGTGATGCAAATTTAAAAGACGCATTTTTTCTAAAATATATTATATAATAATTTTATCTAAAATTTATTTTACTGTGTTAGAAAATGTATTCAGCATCATTTTTAGTTTCAAGTCATTAATTTTTTATATCGAAATTAGAAACAAAGAACATTCTTTTCAAATGGAAAACCTTTCGCGACAGTTTTAACCAAAGTTCCTAAGGATATCATTTTAAACTAACCCCAAGTTTAAAGTGGCCAAATTAGGCAATGTGTCATAGTCATTTGTATCATAGTAAATAAGTAATAAAAATAATAAAATTACAAGTTATACTTAATAATTGAAACTTTGGTTTAAATATCGTAAAATATTTATGCATGTTGATGTACTGTTGAATAAATACTACCTAAATAGGTTAAAAGGTAGCGTCCGATGTGCGCCGCTTACAAAAAATATTCTTATACAAAGAAAACGATTGCTCCACATCTAGTTATATAACATTTATTTTATCTAATTAATCTTTGAAGTTATGTAAGAGATCTGGATTCTGATAAAAACTGATTTTTTCTAACTGCAAATCGTCCAGTATTTACAGCGACTTCACTAACAACAACGAAGGTTTTTAAATTTGCTTATTGCCTCCAGTACACCTTTGTGATTGTAAATATTTTATAAAACTGTAAATACTTAAACATCCTCAAATCTTTTCTGACTTTCTTTACACATTACATATATTAAGTTACTACACTTATTTTTAAAAAGAAATCCATACTTCATATAATGGCCACACTATTAACCACTAACCACTAACTAACACTTGGTCTGTTGAGAACTAAAAGTTTGACAATGTATTTAGCATTACCCTCAAAATTGCTTCGATACTACATTTCTCTAATCTTTTACTAGATAGTAACAATGACATTAATGATTTAAAAAGTTATAGGGCTCGTACTACAACATTAACAACAATTTTTTACGGTCTGGTCTCGGCCACACATGATCACAGCTTTTTATTATTTAAATCGGATTTAATATTGTTATCAATTGCAACGGGCACATGTTGATCGAGGTGAGTTTTCATGTGGGGTTGTATGTATATAACTCAGTAGTAAGTACAGAAAATGTTACAGAAAAGTTATAAGCAGTGTCGAACACTTTTGGCATATCTACGTTATGCAGTTGTAACTGTTTTTTACAGGCAAATTTCTCCCGGAAGAACAAACATTTACATATTATTGCTACGCCATCATATTTTAAGTCTAGAAATTCTTTTATGAACTTTCTTACATTACGTTATCTACTAATTGTAGCACTACCACAAGCAGTAATATAACAAATATCACAACTGTTCCCATCGAGCTGATGCAGTGTACTAAATTCAGTCCATAAATTAACTATATGCACATATGGAGACTCCAGGCGACTTTGATGCCTCGTCAAGAATTATCAGCTTCAGCGATGACAATAAGGGTTTGTAGAATACGGAGAATAGTTTA
The DNA here is from genome assembly GCA_031893035.1 of Dermolepida albohirtum. Taxonomy (NCBI): domain Eukaryota; kingdom Metazoa; phylum Arthropoda; class Insecta; order Coleoptera; family Scarabaeidae; genus Dermolepida; species Dermolepida albohirtum. The sequence goes on along the minus strand of JAVIWB010001121.1, from coordinate 54,499 downwards.
ATTTTAAATAAACAATGTGCCATCTCACACCAATCAATCTGTTCGTGAAAAAATAGATTATTACAGATTTTGGACTGTACACCATTCATTCCAATGTGATGAAGCACCTATCACACCAATACAGAAGCATTTTGGGTACCTTGAGAAATATAAAATGGGTCTACATGCGTTAAAGTTGAAGTGGAATATTTTGGAAAATAATAAAAAAAACTTCATTTGTTTCATTTCAGTTTGAGTTCCTATGAAATAATCTCAGAGTATGGTGTAGGATAATGGAATTTACGAATACAACCAATCAAAACAAGTTTATTTATTTTATAAAAGAAAATATATATAAAAATTGTGCACGAAATTATATCTGCCTTGAGAACTGTCGGTAGGAAAGCAATTATAACTTTTCATTATTAAATAAACGTTGAAATCGTATAGTAAATAATTTATTAGCGCCGCGTTGTTTCATTTCAATATTACATTTGTTCAATTTAATATAATAGCACATATGCTGATAAAAAATATGCATTAATTAAAAAACATATGGGCATTTTCCCACAAGGTTTATTACTAATCTTTATGGCCATTTACATACATTATTATAATTGTGTGTAATTTTAATACGTTTGCATGAATAATAAACATATACAATCAATAATAATAAACACGTAAATGAACAAATATTAGATCTGTAAAGGTGGTAAATAATTTGTAAATTTACACTAATTTACTGCGTTGATGCTAGAAATTTTCACATCATATTAAGTGTGAAAATAGTATCCGAAGAGCAATGATATTCGTGTTAAATTTAAAATGTTTAAAAACGTTTTTTAACTACAAAAAAGTACAGTAATATTCATTCAAATTAAGCCTATACTTATTCATATAACGAAGAAAACTATAAAGAAATAAATAAATGAAACTCTTAACTCACTGTTCATTGATGTCACATCGTTTGATAAAATCACACAAGTTTACAAATTCCGGTCAACTTTTGGATCAGAGCAGATGAGAACAAATCTTGACGTTATTTAAGATGCTGAATTCAAATCTGGGTCTCGTTTTTCAAAATTGGTTCTAGTTTGTGAGTTTGCGCATGTTGGCAGCACTGCGCTATCATAATGACAGTCAGCTGTTGGCGTCGCTAGAAACATTATTTAATTTGTATTTTTAAAGTTTTTTTTTTGAATCCAAAACGTGTGAAAATGCAAAGACAGAATTGTAAAGTTGATTCAAAGTGTTTTTGTTATGTTTGCGGATGTTATATGATCAGACAGAGTGCAAAGTTATTACTAATGTGATCAGAAATGCATATTTTTATTATTTTGGTTTCTCTGTATCAAACACTCACAAGCCGTGGGTACCAAAATTATTTTGTAACGCGTGTAGCACAATATTATACAAGCGGTCACGCGGTAAAAAAGTATGTTTTTCATTTTCATTGCCAATGTTATGGAGAGAGCCGATAAATCATGTAAATGATTGTTACTTTTGCTTGATGAATGTCGTCGGTCTAAATGCAAAAAAACTAGCAAAATATAAATATCCTGAAGTATCATCAGTGTCTAAGCCAGTTCCCCGTGCGAGCAATGATCCTTTGCCAATTTGTCCAGGTACGAGTGCAAATTCCATGGAAACTTGTAGTTCGTCACCGACGAACAGTGGAAGCGATTTTAACATGGAGGAAAAACATTTAGTTTCTCAAAGTGAACTCATTGATTTGGTTCGTGAATTAATGGCCGACAGAAACTTTACAAAATGTTTAACGCCCAATGAAGCAGCAGCATTGCTATCATTTCAAGACGTTGTTCACAACTTTTTCGGTAACCGCAAATACCCGTATTACAAAAAGAAAATCGACAGTTTGTTGCAAAATTATTGCAAGATTGGAGCTCGAATGTCTCTTAAAATACATTTTCTGCATTCTCATCTCGAATTTTTTCCTGAAAACTTGGGTGATACAAGCGACGAGCAAGGAGAGCGACTACACCAAGATTTGGCGAAAATCGAAAAACGATACCAAAGATTTTGGGACGAGGGCATGATGAGCGACTACTGTTGGACTTTAATGGGTGAAGCAGATCACAAACAGTACAAGCGACTCAGTTCGACTGTTCTTTATTTCTAATTTAACACTTTTTAATGAATAAAATGGAGATTAATTGTCAAAAATTGTAAAAAATGTGTTTATTTAATATCTCGAAAACTAGAACCAATATTAAAAAACGGAGTGCAGATTTGGTTTCAGCGCCCCAAATAACCTTAGAAACAGCTTTTGGTTAGTTAGACCCAAAACCGTGTACACTTGTGTCTTTAAAAGCTATACTATTTATTTATCCATACACAAAGGTGAGCCGAAAAGTCGGTGGAACGAAAATAAAAAAAAGGACTTTGCGGTTTGAAATTGTGATTGTTCCTCAACATAATCCAATGTCATCTCTATAGATGTGGACCCCTTTATATCTCGATAAATTTCAGAACTTCCAAGTTCATTAAAATAAGTGCTCATGGTTGGTTTTAACATCGTTGTCTATTGAAAATTTCTAACCTGCAATACATTTTTTACGCAAAAAAGTAGTAATCCAACGATGTTAAATCAGGTGAATAAGGCGAGTACAGTAACAAATCAAAGCTTAATTTGTTAATTTGTACCATAACGACAAAGCTTGGGTGGCGCCTTGGTGAAAAATGATTTCTTCCTTGGCTTAATCAAGACACTTTTCATTAATTATTTGCTTTTTTTTCTAAAAGACGCTCGTAATATGCGCTTGTAATGATTGCATTCAAAAAAAAATGGAAACCATTATCTTTTCTGCAGATGGAACAGCAATCGCCTTCTTTAGAGGAAGAGAACCGGTGTACCGAAACTGTTTAGACTGTTTTGGTTCGAAAACGTTTCAAACACACATGGGAGATTTGCATTTACATTGCAATTTACAATTTACATTGCATTTTTGATCATCTCTGACCAGTTGTGGCACCCATATCACGAGCAGCTTCTTGTTGCGCTTTCTTAAGAGACATGGCAGATTTTGGACGACCAATATATAGTGCATCTGTAACGGTTGTACGACCACATTTGAACGCTGTAGCCCATTTATCAACAGTGAAGAATAAAGATGCTGGGTTTTTCAGGCTATCCATAAACTTATTCTGAATATTTGTTGCTGCTAATAATAAGTCTTCCAAGCGGAAGTATTTAATGTCAATATAATTCGTTACAAACTCGAGACGCCGTTAATCAAGCAGTCGTCACAATGAAGTTAATAAATGTAGCAATCTGAAATTTAACTGTTGACGTTGTCAGGGAGACAACTTACCAACTAACCATAGAAAAAAAATTATTTCTGATGTCTTGCAATTTTCGCGTTCACTCACTCATAGTTCTTCATTCGTTTACCTAGATTCAAGGTCTTTTCATTTGTTTGTTCGTAAACAATGGCTTTTTTGCCTAAGTCAATATCCATTTTGACTAAGTTTGAAGGAAACAGTGTAATAACCAATTCTCTAATAGTTGTACTTATTGCTTATCCGAATGTCAATTTAAATTACAACTCTAACTGACAAGTGGTGAGTTAATAAATAAATAAGCAGGAAGCAGTCCATTTTAAAAAGAAAATTATTTATTTGAAATTTGACAAATCAATTTCCTCTAACACCATTTTACATGTGAATTTAACAAAAGCAAATATACAATTGATTCAAAACAAATACAATAATTAAATCTAAGTCTCCTATATAAAATGGAATTATTCATATTCTCTGGAGATAACTATTCTCGGAAAATATGTGCAGGTCTCTAGGTATTGTATATAACTATTACAAGTTATGACAAAATAAAAATAAAGCACTACAAGAAACTTGCCTGCAAAAACTGTAAGTGTCCAATTATTTTTTTTACAGTAAAATTCGTGACTTTTATATTCTATTTCTAGAATGCTCTTTTTTATATCGCACTATAAAAAGAGCTGTAAAACTGTAAAAATAATATATCTTCTTAAACACGAAATATGAAATTTTAAAACTTAATTCATTCTATTTAAAGTTTAGACATGAAAAATATTTTGTGTTCGAACATATACAGTCAGTCACAAAAGTGTTTGTACACCCCGCGAATGTTGTATATCATCAAATATGAACATCTGACTATGATAAAACACATTTATTTCAATTTAGCAACGTTAAGAAACTCTAGAAACAACTTGAAAACTGTTATTATTTACAATTACAAAACAATTTCTTAAATATTAACATGCAATGTCACAAAAATTTTCATACAGTTCATTTTTATAAGATATTTCTCTATTGTAAGCCATAAATTTACAACGAATTCGATAAATCCTCTTCATAGTATCATGTATTAATGAAAAATAAGCATTTGATGCTTTTATAAAGACGAGTTGTAAAAGCAAACACATTTTTGGTAATATACGCGAGTTAACAACAGTACACAAAAGAAAAAAAGCCCTTAGGCCAAATAGCCAAATTTATTGTAAGAATTTGCAGACAAAATATTCAAAGTATCCTGAACTGTTGAAAGTGAGAAATAGGCGTCCAAAGATTCTAAATAAGCGCGATAAGAGAACTGTTACAAGTGTAGTAGAATTTTTAGAAAAATGAAACGACGAACCTAATAGCGCCATCTCTTATCAAACGACAAAACTTATTGAACAACCTGGTAGATCGTTGAGTTTACAACTCATCTTTGTAAGAACATTGAATGTTTATCTTTCTCAAATACGTGATACAATGAAGTTGATTTTCTGAATTCGTTCTAAATTTATGACTTAAAATAGAGAAATATAAAAATGAAGTGTACCAAAACTTTTGTGACAGTCGGTGCTAGAATATTAATCAAATTCTTTTGAAGTTGTATGTAATAACAGTTTTCATAATATTATTAGAAGTTTTTTGTTTTTAACGTTGTTAAATGGAGATAATATGCTTTATTTTAGCCGGATGTCATATTTAATAATATTCAACATTCACGGGGTGTACGAACACTTTTGTGACTGACTGTATATCAGGGCTCATATAAGTGAGCATGAAAAATTACATATATAGCAAACACATTAATGGCCAATGTAAATTGATTGGTCATTTTTATCAATTAATGTAGCTACGTTTTGATATCACTTCTCTTTACTGTGTGCGAAAAGGAGATTAGATTACATTATACTTTCGAAAATTTGGTATTATTACGAGGGTATCCGTTTATATTTCGGGAATAGCAAACAAAAAATTTTTATTATCGAAAATAGTTTTATTACTTTTCAAAATTCTCCTTGAAAATCAATGCACTTTTGCATTTGTTTAAACCAATCCAAAAAGCATTGTGAAGGCGGTATCTCCAAAATATGAGTTTTGCATGCCTCAACTGCCTCTTACGGCGTAGAAAACCGTTGGCCACGAAGTTTATTCTTCACGTGTGGAGACAAAAAGAAATCACGGGGTGCTAGACCAGGGCTATACTGCGGGTTGCTAATCAATTCAATGTTTTGCCCGGTCAAATATTCAATTGTTTGAAACGACCTGTGAGAGCTCATATTGTCAAGGTGGAGAATGATCTGTTGTTTTCGGTTTGTTTTCCTTATTTCTTCAAAAATTTTTGGCAAACAAATAGTTGTGTACCATTTGGAATTGATCGTTCTACAACTCTCTAAAGGCGCGGTTGCAACGTGACTGATTTTTCCGAAAGCACAGGCGGCCATTTGTTCTTGTCTGCTTCGAGCGCGAACAACTTTGGTTGGTTTTGGCTCATCTTGGAATACCCACACAGTCGGCAGCTGTTTACTATCGGGCTCATACGTATAAATCCAAGATTAATCACCTGTGACGACTTTATAAATATGCTTTGAAGCACCGCCATTGTATTTTTTGTGCATTTCTTGGCATCAATCAACGCGAGTCCTAAATGTTAATGCAGGATCTTATGCACGCTGGTGTTACTAATACCTAGAGATGCCTCGATCTCACGGTATGTCAAATGACGAAATTCATCGTCCAAAGAACACCATCCAATTTTAATTCACTATACTAACTATATATTGTAGTGTTCGATGGTGCTTCATCACCATATAAAGAATTCAGCTCGTCGAGGCATTCTTGTTGAGATAATTCACGCCGAAAGTTATGAAAAATAATTGCACGAAAATGTTCGCGAGTTAATAATATAAATAGTGACCGGATAATAAAATTGTCAAGGTAAATATATTGTCAAAAATGACAAACTTCACGATGCAATCATCAGAGCCGAGGCAACACTAACAGTGTTGCCAGTTACCGAAATATAAACGAAATATACCCTCGTATATATTCCTTAAAGAAAGATAATCGTTCTTGAAATAAATTTAAATAATTAAGGGTGTGTTATACCATGGTTGTCTGTATAGAAATCGTATAATCCAGTTTTGTTAACAATAACATATTGCAAAAAATTTTAGAACCAAGGATGTATAAATGAAGTTTTACTCGTGTAGAGAGCAGACACGTGCAGACGTACTTAAGACCATTGCTTATAATTCATAATAACGAAACATTCCTATCGCTCTGTATTACAATGATCAATTAAATATTTTAATTTAAAAATATAGAATAATAATATATTGACTTGTTTAAAGTACTTTTTGTATTTATATTATATATAATTTCAGGCGTTTAACAAGTAGTACAAAACACGTTCAGGAATTATATTCGAACAGCTTAAAAGTTCAACTAAACGATATAATGTTATATTAAAATGAGGAAACTTGCTAAAAATCATCCTTTTGTGAAACACGGACAGCTGCAAAATATTTGAATAAAAACCGCTCGCTTGGAAAAATTTGCATAATTTACGCTAAAAAGGCTATAAGCGACGGAACATATACGAGAACACGTTTCACACTAATTGGCGAGGTGTAAGAGTAATACGCAATTGATCGCCAAAAATTTGATAATATGTGTAGAATAGAAAGTTATATAATTTACTACTTTTTGGCTTTCGGATTGGAACCGTGACCTCAATACTTCTACTACTGACGTTTTGTGTTCACTTGCATGAGATATCCTCAGAGCTTAACTACTGCCACAGCGGTCGTTGTTTTATTTAAATTCTTATAATTTATTTTTTATGTCACATTATCTTTCTATCGCACAGCATGGATTTATATTACAAAGGTCTAATACAACCAATTTGGCACTGACATATCAGGAAATAGCTCAATCTCTTGATACTGGTGACCAAATGGACGTTATTTACACGAACTTTTCTCGTGCGTTTGATTTAATTGGTCATCGAATTCTGTTGGCGAAATTAAGTTCCTTTCACATCACTATATCCTTGCTGAGGTTGTTTCAGTCTTATTTATCTAATAGAGTCAATTATGTAGACTATAATGGGTTTAGGGCTTTTGACCCCTACGCGAGTACCTCATCAATTCAATGTTTTGCCCGGTCAAATATTCAATTGTTTCAACCGACCTGTGAGAGCTCGCATTCTCCACCATTGTCATGGTGGAGAATGTTCTGTCGTTTTCGGGTTTTCTCCTTATTTCTTCAAAAACTTTTGGCAAACAAATTGTAGTTGTGTACCATTCGAAATTGACCGTTCTACAACTCTCTAAAGGCACGGTTGCAACGTGACGGGTTTTTCCGAAATAAAAGACGACCATTTGTGTTGATGTGCTTCGAACGCAAACAACTTTTGTTGGTTTTGGCTCACCTTGGAATCCCACACAGTCGACTGCTGTTTACTATAGGGCTCATACGTATAGATCCAAGATTCATCACCTGTGACGACTTTATAAATGTTCTTTGAAGCATCGCCATTGTATTTTTTGTGCATTTCTTGGCACCAATCGACGCGAGTCCTTTTTTGAGCGGTTGTCAAATTATGTGGTACCCAACGTGAACATAGCTTCTTAACGGTTAAATTTTCATGCAGAATCTTATGCACGCTGGCGTTACAAATACCTAGAGATGCCTCGATCTCAGGGTATGTCGCATGACGGTCTTGTATTATCCATTCAAACGCTGCATTAATGTTTTCCGACACAACAACATTTGTGAGACGACCTTCACGAAATTCATCGTCCAAAGAACGTCGTCCAAGTTTGAATTCACTATACCAACGATATACTGTAGTTTTCGATGGTGCTTCATCACTATATAAAGAATTCAGCTCGTTGATGCATTCTTGTTGAGATAATCCACGCCGAAAGTTATGAATTGCACGAAAATGTTCGCGAATTAATTCCATTTTTTCGCTGAAATAAAATTTTCAAGTTACTGTCAATAATAGAAGTAGCGACCGGATAATAGAACTGTGAAGGTAAATATATTGTCAAAAATGACAAACTTCACGATGCAATCATCAGATCGGAGGCAACACTAACAGTGTTGTCAGTTCCCGAAATATAAACGGCTACCCTCGTATAATAGTATGAAATTTAGGCAAAATATTTTATTCATTCTTTACTGTTTTATCTATTCTTTAGTATTGTAACTGTATTATATTTTTGTTGTTTCTTGTCCACTTCTGTTGGGCGCTGGGCATTTAATAAATTATTATAGAAATAGGATAAATGCCACTATTTACTAACTAGTTTATTAATTAATCACTGCAAAATATTTTGGAATTTTAATTAGAGAAATTTAAATGTATTTGTAAACAAAACAAGAATGTAACGTTTCGCCTAATTTTTATAATAACTTAATCAGTTGTTATCGCCAAATAAACAGTGATTACCATTATACTTTCTCTATGACTGATAAGAATTAATGTAATACCTACCACCTGATATGCTAATATTAATTAAAAATGTGTTTTATTTCAGATTATCGATTACACTTTTTATTATTGTTTACTTACATTATCATTTCAATATTAATGATTATATTGGCGAAATTAATGTAAAAGTGAAATTGCAACAATTACTAACTTCAACAAAATTTGCCAGAATATTTGCATAGAAAATATCTATACATCTCTTAAAATGTTTAAAGATACTGCAGTATTATGAAGGGATACGTTGCTCGAATGAAACGGTAATCCTTGGGAAATTTCAGATGGACAATGTCGTATATAATGAAGGGGAATGAAATACCCTCATAACTTTGAGGATCTCGTGACGATGGATTGTAATTCGAGTTGTTTAAACTGGTTCCATTGTTTAGAATTTAAAGTATTCTGACGTTCCGACATTACTCTACTGATAAGGACTATTTCTTGCCAAATGCATCACTATAGCTGGAAATTTCTCTGACTTGAAAGTGTTTTCCTGAATTTTTTATCGCTTGAAGATGTCCTGTGTGAGGTTTGAATCCGATTTCGATATTCCGAATTTTTATAGTTCACACACTTCACAATTAAGCTGTCCGGGGGACAGAAATTGTTTCTTAGAACGTATTTAACGTATTTAAGTTACAGGTATATGCGCATTAACCATCATTTTTCTGCACGTGTAATTCTATTGGCGCGAATATTTGTGGTTTGAAGTTCTTGAGTCTCTATTATGGTGGTTACTATGATTGACATTTTCTCGAATCATAGGGAGCCAGATATATTTAGTCTCAAGGCTTTGTCTCTACTTATGGCAGTTGTTTTTGTGATCATGCATGCTGTTTCTATGAGCTTTATTTTAATGCAATGTTCTTTTCTTGCCAGGATTGCAGCTTCGTTCCATGTAATCCTATGGCCTTCCTAAGCATGTTGAGCCAGACGCGATTTATCTGTTTTTCTTGTCGAACCATTTTGTAAAACTCATTGATTGGAACCTAGAGGGGTCTGCTTGTCTCTCCTGTATATGGTCGTCCACGTCCACATGGTATTCTATATCTTCTATATTTCGTTCTTTGATTCTCATTATCAGGCTTTATTTGCGTTTTAATTTTAATAGCTATTCTAATCTTATAGTCCTTGCTTATCCTTCTGACCTTTTCTGACGCCCTTAACTATTGGTATTACTATTGAACACACATTTTCTTCTGGTTGTTTACTATTTTCAACCCGTATTACCCCGTTTCTCGCTTATGAGAACGCTTTTTCTGTTTTTCTGTATAACCAGTTAATTTTAAGATGTTATGATTCTGAGTTCCTACATCTTATTTTGTTCATCCGTGTATAAACTTCGTGCTCTCTCATATATACATCTGGTTACTCCAATTATAATATTGTGAGGATGGTTAGAATTGAAGTGCAAATATTGTCCTGTGTGTCGGCTTTCTACACATTCTGGTTTTGAGTGTATTGTCTGCGTTTTTATTTACCAGGACATCCAGGAAAGGAATTTTGTTACCTATGTCCACTTCCATTGTGAACTTGATGGAATCTTCTATTATTTGGATGTTGTAGTAACCGACCTATCATATATTGTCCATGTAACCATATGATAAACGTGTCGTCAACGTATCTGAGCCACATCTTTCGTTTACTGATTTTACAAAAGCCTTCAACTCCATTAATCACTCAATTCTGCTAGTTAAATTAGATATTTTTGTGTTCCTTCTTTCGTCATTGAATCTCATTTCTTTTTATTTGAGCCCTCGTTCACGCTATGTTTATTTTAATGATTTTTAGCTGTCGTTATTTCTACATGATTTCCAGTGTGCCCTAAGGATAGGGCCTTTATTTTTAAAATTTTCATTAACACTCTGCTCCGTCCCTTAGACTACGAGATTTTGGATAATGTAGATGATATGTGGAAGATATATGCCAAGATTACTAGCATGTCGGATTGTTACGAGCCGGATAATAACTTGAAATTAATCCACAGAGCGTGTAAGAAATTGTGACATTTTCTGGAATTATGAAAACGCTTTGATTCCCTTATAGTTTTAATCGGGTTGAGATTTCTCAGTCGTCTGAGTTAAAGGACTCTATCCATCACATACTTCCCTAGTTCGGTTCATTACCGACGAAATTCTCCATTTATTCAACAATCTACTCTTGAATCATAATTTATTGATTTGACACTAAAATACTTGATTGATTCCATCGAACCCATCCACACAATACCAATATTACAATTTTATAACTAAACTGGCAGCTAACTATACCAAACACGTCTCATAGTACAATTACATACTAATCACAATATCGCAAGGTGTGATTTTCTTTAGTTTTCTCCCTTCTTCTGTTGATTTGAATAATTTTATAGTCAGCACATTGGGATGCTGTATCATGACATTTGATGCAATATTGAGCTATGACATCTTTAACAGAAGAAATTGGAATATCTCTTTAAATAACACATCTTGGGACATTAACCTTGACATTCTTGATTTTATTTAGGAACCTCTGCAAGATCTATGTTCGAGTTAGTGATAGTTCCCCAGAACTGAATGCTATAACATATGACAATTTGATTTAAGGACGACTTCATATAGGAATAATTTATTTTCGATAGATAATTGTGTTTCGCTTCCAAGAAGCCAATACATTTAATTCAATTTAATACATAACTATTTTCGTTTTGTGAAGATACGTATCTTCCAAGTCACCTATCAAGACGAATACCCAAATATTTCGTATTGTTAGTTTGAGGGAGTTCGTCGTTGTTGATTTTAACGGATGGGCATGTACCTAAAATAGTGTATGTGCAGATTTGATTTCATTGGTTCTCATACGCAATTTCTTGAGCCAGTTTTGAATATCATTCAGATAGGGGACATCTTGAACCAGTTGCCAGGTAAGTGTGTGATGCATGGACTGCCGTATCACCGGCATATGTATGTAGTAACCCTTGTCATAATTATAGTTGGTAAATCTGTCTTACATATCAAAATCTACCACTTTTTCTCCAAATACGGTGTCAACATAACCTTCTCATGCATAAATGGCTTAAGTGTTCTTTATATCACTATTTTTAAAGGTTTATCTATTTTCTAACACTGTTTTAAAATTCGCTGTAAATTGTCTTTAATATTTACTTATTAGGTGCGCAACTAAGTTCTCGCTGTTTTGCAAGAGATGGCTCCAGTAGTAAGTGCTGGTCGATTGTGACATAACCAAAACGTCATGAATCAAACTTGGACATATGGTAAACAAGCCGCTTTGACACATTAGTGATTTTGTTTTTGCGTCATATACTTTTGGTTGTGTGAAAATGTCTGATTTTGTGCCAAATAATCGTCATTTGCAGGAAGTGTGGCTTTTCTTCTTTCATTCGAAGAAAATGGCGGCTGAAGCGCATCGAAAACTCCAAATAGTTTACGGAGATGCTGCTCTAAGTGAAACAACGTGCCGTGATTGGTTCAGTCGCTTCAAAGACGGTGATTTCGATGTTGACGACCGTTCGCGTTAAGGAAGACCAAAAACCTGAATTGGAGGCAAATGCAAAAAGAGCTTGCTTCAGCATTAGGAGTTACCCGCCAAGCCATTTTCCAGCGATTGCATGCGTTGGCAATGATTAAAAAACAAGGAACTTTGGTTCCTTATGATTTGAAGCCAAGAGACGTTGAAGGTCGTTTTTTCGCCTATGAACAACTGCTCCAGCGGAAAAAAACAAAGGGTTTTCTTCATCGCATCGTTACTGGTGATGAAAAATGTATTCATTACAGCAACCCAAAGAGAACGAAATCATGGGGACTGCCCATGCATCTACGTCGTCGGTTCGGCCGAATATTCACACTGCAAAGGTTTTGCTGTGTATTCGGTGGGACCAGGGCAGTGTTATTTATTATGAGGTGTTGAAACCGAACGAAACCATCACTGGGGAACGGTATCGAACTCAATTGATGCGATTGAGCCGAGCACTGCGCGAAAAGCGGCCACAATACGAGCAGAGGCACGAAAAAGTGATTCTACAGCATGACAACGCTCGGCCTCACGTAACAAACACGTTAAAACCTACTTAGAAATGCTCAAATGGGAGGTCCAACCCCAGCCGCCATATTTCCCAGATATTGAGCCTCATATGAAGACATCTCAAAATAGCTTGATTCGTGGATAGCCTCAAAAGACGAACACTTCTACCGTGACGGTATCCGAGCTCTGCCAGAAAGATGGGAAAAAGTTGTCGCTAGCGATGGGCAATATTTTGAATGATTCATTTGTAAACATTTTTTCACAATAAAGTTGCATTTTCATCAAAAAAAACAGTGAGAACTTAGTTGCAAACCTAATAATTACACGGTTTTTAATTTCTTACATATTTTTACACATTTATTTATGGTAAGTAATAAGTATATTCGTTTGACCTTTCTCAATGTCACTTATAACTTTCCAAGTTTCATCAACAATTAAAACTTCATTTTTTTATTTACTTTTTTAACATGGTTACTTAGCGAGTACTTATGATGGAACAGACTGGAATTTTTGCTTATACCATAATATGTATATATACCGACAAAATGGAGCGAAATGTAAATAATTGTTATGGTTACTTAAAAGAAACAAAAAAGAATCATTCTAGAATTCCTAAATTAAACATAATGAAATTTAATTTCTTTTTAAATGTTAAATTGAATATGATATTCAGATTATCTCCTAATAGGTATTCAGAATTCATATTTTAAGTCTTTCAAACGAAATATTTAAAAGTTCTATTTTTAACTTGTCAAAATTTAATTTAAATTCTTAAAAGAAATTATATTAAAGTATTATACTTTAATATTTCCCTTCTAAATGTCATTATGAGACTTATATTTCTACGGAAAATATAGGCTTTCGGAAATTCCATAAAATAAATAAATTAGCATTATACTCTTTAATACCCATTGTAAATATAATTATAGAACTCGTCGAAAATGTTAGTCTCAAAAAATCATCTTAAATAAATATATTTTATATATATATATATATATATATATATATATATATATATATATATATATATATATATATATAACTGATATTCTGTTTTTTATTTGAGTTATCTTTTTCTTTATCTTGATGTAGTTCTTTAAAGTCAGTTCACTTCAACAACAATACTTTCCTTAAATAATTTTTAAACTCATTTAAATTCCTGTATCAAAATATTATAATTTAAATTTCATTAGTCGGTAGATTTTACGATTACTTATGATCTGCTTATGACAATGACATACTATTATTGAATTTATGAAATGATTTTATTGTGGGACAAGTCCATTTGGAGAAAAGGTTTTTCTACGAAGTCATACTTTATTTTCTTCTTCGATGGAAATGTTGGAGGGAAATTGCCGAAATACTTGTTGCAGATGATTTGCACAGACATAGGCTTTTTCCCTGTCGTTTGTCTCCCATTCGTTTTTATCATTTTGAATGGTAGAATTGTAGTGAATAGGCCTTTTTAACTTCTTTGTTACCTTTCATAGTGAATAGTTTGTATCCCCGGTCGGTGGTAATTTTCTAGATAATTATTAATACTTTGGTTTTTAGAATTCGTCAACATATATTTCCTTTCCTTCGCAGCTTTAATACAATTATTTTTATATTCTCTAGTTCTTGATCGTTACCATTGTTTTTTAACTTCGTTTTTCTGTAACTTTTTGTTTGATTGCTATAAGAATCTCTTCTTTGTAATCAATATTCACGGAGTTTGAAGTGGTGGACCAAGCGGACGAACTAAGATAAAAACTGCGAATCTCCGTATATAACCTAAAGTAATACGAGGGTAGCCGTTTATATTTCGGGAATAGCAAACAAAGAGAAATTTTTTGTTATCGAAAATAGTTTTATTGCCTTTCAAAACATTCTCCTTGAAAATCAATGCACTTTTGCATTCATTTAAACCAATCCGAAAAGCATTGCTGCCACTGTGAAGACGGTATCTCCAAGATATGAGTTTTAAATGCCTCAACTGCCTCTTCCGGCGTAGAAAACCGTTGATCGTGAAGTTTATTCTTCACGTATGGGAAAAAAAGAAATCACAGGGTACTAGATCAGGGCTGTACTGCGGATGGCTAACCAAATCAATGTTTTGCCCGGTTAAATATTCAATTGTTTGAACCGACCTGTGAGAGCTCGCATTGTCATGGTGGTGATCTGTCGTTTTCGGTTTGTTTTCCTTATTTCTTCAACAACTTTTGGCAAACAAATAGTTGTGTACCATTCGGAATTGACCATTCTACAACTCTCTAAAGGCACGGTTGCAACGTGACCGATTTTTCCGAAAAAACGGGCGACCATTTGTTTTGATGTGCTTCGAGCGCGAACAACTTTTGTTGGTTTTGACTCATCTTGGAATACCCACACAGACAATTGCTGTTTACTATCGGGTTCATACGTATAGATCCAAGATTCATTACCTGTGATAACTTTATAAATAAATGTTCTTTGAAGCACCGCCATTCTTTTTTTTGTATTTCTTGGCACCAATCGACGCGCGTCCTTTTTTGAGAGGTTGTCAAATTATCAACCTAATCCAACGGCTAAGTGTTCATGCAGAATGTTATAATACCTAGAGATGCCTCGATCTCACGGTATGTCACATAACGGTCTTGTATTATCAGTTCAGACACTGCATTAACATTTTCCGACAAAATAAAATTTGTGGGACGACCTTCACGAAATTTATCGTCCAAAGAACACCGTCCAAGTTTGAATTCACTATACCAACGATATACTGTAGTTTTCGATGGTGCTTCATCACCATATAAAGAAGTCAGCTCGTCGATGCATGCTTGTTGAGATAATCCATGGCGAAAGTTATGAAAAATAATTGCACGATAATGTTCGTGAGTTAATTCCATTTTTTCGCTGATATAAGATTTTCAAGTTACTGTCAACAATAGAAATAGCGACCGCATAATAAAACTGTTAACGTAAATATATTGTCAAAAATGCCAAACTTAACGATGCAACCATCGGATCGGAGACAACACTAACAGTGTTGCCAGTTCACGAAATATAAACGGCTACCCTCGTAAATGAACAAAAAGTAATGAATGTAATACCGCCATTATTATTCACTCCTAAGATAAATATTTTAAAGATAATACGCTTTCAAAATTATATTTGTATGATTTCACAATAAATTTTTGTTTATTTTTCATAATTTCATTTTTTTTTATTTTATATCATTGTTCCCATATTTATGACGAGTACTGTACCCCATCTTCGTAAAATTGAGTTTATCTTACTGAAATATTAACAATTTCACGTTGAAGTTAGTGCAAAGACTCGTATAATATTTTTCTAGCGTTCACGTGAACCATAAACATATTGTCTAGGAGTGCAATACTATTACATAGATGATGCACAAGCTTTAAATAAATGTAGTCGATAAAGTGTCGAAATACCTTGTATTACGTCGCCGTTCGCTCTGAACGATATCCAATATGATTTTCCGCACTTTGCAGTTCAAAAGATTGAGTAAATTTATGATAGAAGTATGCTACAAAACACCATGAATATTGGATCTGTAAAACGTTTCCTTTATGAACGTGTACAATGCGCGCGACTAAAATGGCTTTCGAAAAATTGCCTCTAGAAAAATAGTTTCCTAAAGAAGTATACACAGAGACTATATATTGGAACTATACAAAAATTCAAAAGAGGTTAAATATCGTATAGGTAGCATTGCTAGAACTAAGGTATAAGTGCAAAACAGCGAAAAAACAAATTCCTTACCTTTTCTAAAAGTTATTAGGAGAATTAGAAGCTTTATTTACCTAAAAAATATATTTTAAATTTATTAGAACTATATATTTCTCTGTTTATTCAGGGAGACTAATAATTGTAATAATATGTATCATCACATTAGAAAAAAAACTTAAAAAATATATAAAATACATACAAAATAAATAAAAACACATTAAACATATGTACATGAGGATAGAAAGAATGTTTCCAGAATGAACCAAGAGATGTCGCTAAGTCACTTGTCTTGAAAGCGCCATTGTTTTTTCAATTGCTGTCAAATTTTTCAAACAGATTGCGTATAATCATACGCCGCTACTATTGATCCAAGTAAACACATGAATTCAACATTTTCTGTCATGAATAAAAATAAGTTTCGTCCAGTGACAAAGCGCTTCTTATTGAATAGCTTAAATACTAAATAATTAAAAACGGAGTTGACGAAGTTCAATTCTTCTTTTTCATATTTAAGTGATTGCTGAATTTATACGTAATAGAATAAATATGGAGGATATATCCCGTTCTGGGAACCAAGAAACTGTTATTCATGAAGAAACACTAGAAGATCATGAAATCGTCATTAATAATTGCCGAGTAAAGTATAGAGAGATAACAAAGAAAGTTAGCATTTCATACCACCACATATATTGCATCATACATCAAAATTTGAACATGCGAGTACTTAGTATTAGATGGGTGCCTCGTCTGCTGACAATCCACCAAAAGCGAGTAAGTACGATTATTTCATAGCAATGTCTAGACATGTTCAAACCTAATGAGAAAGATTTCGGCAAACTGTTGATGAAATGCAGATACATCACTACACTGATCGTATTCTTAATATTGCTAGTTTGTTTAATATCATTTAAGAGCATAAGGGTTAGTTTTAATTTAAAAAAGGGAAGATAAAACAATCAATGTTTCAAGCTGAATAAGATGTTTCGGAAACTAAATACTTTGTTTTTTAGAAAGAGCAAAATAAATAGTTTCCGAAACGTCAAGAGCTGATCTAGTTAAAAAAATCGTTACCTTCCTTTTTTTAAATTAAAACTAACTCTTATCCTCTCTTAACTGACAGTTGGTTATCGCAACTTTAAGAGCACTTGCTTCGATTTTTTGTCATAATAATCGTTATATCAGACAAGCTGTGCGTGCTATAGTGAATAAATTCGTGTCGAAATATTCACTATTGGATGTACCTGTGCCAGTGAGACAACGTAAATGCCTCAGTTAAAATTAGCCAAATCAGTCGATCCCAGGTCGTTCATAGGAATTGGGAATCTCTCAAACCACATTGTGGCGAATTTTGCTTAAAGATCTTGACTTACATCATTACAAAATCAAATTAACTCAAGAATTAAAGCCTCTTGATCATTTCAAGCGCCGAAACTCCTCCGATTGGACGCTAAAGTTTGGTAAAAATCCTGAATTTCATCGAAAAATCAGCTTCAACGATGAAGATCATCTTAGGCTTAATAGTTTTGTCAATAAGCAAAATATGCGTTCTTGGACAGCTACAAACGCACATGTGATTCAAGAGACTCCATCACAAACTACAAAAAGTGACCGTGTGGTGTGGATTTCGTGCCAGGGGTGTGATGGGATTTCGTCGATGAAAATGATGGTGATCATTCATCGTCATCTGTCAATGAGCTCGCTATCGTGGCATGTTGGACAGCTATTTTTGGCTCGAATTAGATGGACTTGACATCAGAGATATGTGGTTATAACAAAATGGTGCTTCATGCCACGCAGGTATTCAAACGATTGATCAATTGAAGGGGAAGTTCGGTAACCGTGTAATCTCGAGAAATTGCCCAGTCGAGTGATCACCTCGCTCATGCGATTTAATGCCGTTGAATTCCTTTATGCCAACAAGCCAACAACGTTAGAGGAGCTCGGGGTCAATATCGAACATATATGAACGAGATCGAATTCTATAGTTACGTATAACATGCGTACTGCACTTGGAATAAATTTCAGTCCAATATCACAATTATTCTGTTTCATTTAAATACAAAATTGTTATGTCCTTATTGAAAAACCATATATGTTTTTGGTAGATTTTGTATTTTTTATTCACAGCAAAACCATTTGCTCTGAAAAGAAATGAAAGGTTTTAAATTTAGTTTTCTTGGGAAGGATTCACCTTCACATTCAAACTTTTCATTTTGAGAAGATATTTTGCTAATATACAATAAGTTATCAAAAATACTTTTAAAGGTATAAACTGACATTTTTGTCAAAATAAGAAGTTTTGGCTTCTGTCTTCGTGGTCCCTGAAACAGTAGTTCTGGAGTAGCAGAATAAAAACTCATTACTTTTCACAGCAAAATCATTCGAATTTTAAAAATAACAAATTTTAATATTCAGAAATTTACAGTTTGTGAAGATTTTTCAACTTTTCTATTTTCACAGGATTAAGCCAAAATAGTTAAATAATAAAATTATTATTTTATGAATTCGTAAATTTCAAAATGCAGGTATTCATTTCAAAGAATCGAAACAAAGTACCACAGTAATACCTACCATTCCATTTCCCCAACTTTAAATTTATTGCTACTGCGATGTAAGTACGGTCTATATCCGCACCGTTTATTAAACTTTAACCATTTGCTGGTCGGTACGCTACGGTATTTTGACTGCGTTATATACAAACCAGGTAGCAAATATACGTATTTTACAAGTTATTCTGCTACACTCTATATATACGCAGTTACATTAGACACGGGATAAAACCACTTATAATTTACAGTACCTGGCAATTCAATTAATGCTACTCCTAATTTACAAGAAATGTGTACCATATTTCATTATAGAGGGTGTTTCAAAAAGAATATACGTATTTCGAATGCACATATTTATTAAACTTCAAGACATACGAATATGAAACTTTGCACACATATTTACGAACCTCTCAAGTTCAGATTACAAATGTTCAATATGTCCTCCATCAGCGACACGAACAATATCACATCGATACTCAAATTCCTCCCATACTCGGGCAAGCATGTCCTTCGTCACTGATGTTATGGTAGTACGGATCCGGTTCTTCAACTCTTCTAGGTTTTGAGGGAGTGGTGGTACATAAACGTTGTCTTTAACGAAACCCTACAGAAGTCACAGGGTGTCAAATCCGGTAACCGGGGAGCCCAGTTGAGACATGCTAAGTCGCCAGCTCCTTGACGCCCAATCCAACGGTTTGGTAGAATTTCATTCAGATATTCACGTACTTGACGACTCCAGTGAGGGAGTGCCCCGTCTTGTTGAAAAATGAAATTGTCTTCGTGCAGCCTTGGAAACAACCAGTTTTGTAACATAGCGAGATACTGCTGACCGTTAATCGTGTTTCCATCAAAGAAGAATAGACCGTAAACAGATAATCGGAATATCGCACAACACAAATTTATTTTAGGCGAATCTCGTACATGTTCAATGTGGGTTCTGTAGACCCCAAATTCGAACATTGTGTTTATTTACCAGACTACTAACATAGAAAGTCGCTTCATCACTGAACGCAATGCGTTATGCGAAAGTGTTATCATTGTCAATAGCATCATGAATCTCATTACAAAATACCACACGTTTCTGCTTGTCATCAGGACGCAGAGCTTGTAAGAACTGTATCTTGTACGGCTTCATAACCAACCGACGTCTCAAAACACGCCAAATTGTTGTTGTAGGCAGTTGTAGCTCCCGACTGGCACGACGAGTTAATTTTGAAGGATTACGTTGGAAAGCAGTTTGAATTCGTGCAACATTTTCTTCAGAAACATGAGGGCGGCCAGGACTCTTTCCTTTACATACGAATCCTGTATTTACAAACTGTCGATACCATCTGCGAATGTTCCACCCTTTCGGAGGATCAATTTGGTAGCTCAACCTGAAACACCTTTGCACTGTAATCACGGAATTGCACTTCGTAAACTCGAGAACACAAAATGATTTCTGCTGCAGAGTAGTAACATATGACGGTTACCAAGAAAAACAGAAGACAATTGACATCTAGCGGCTATTAAATAAACTAGACTATGTATTCGTTTCTCCAATAGCCGAGGCGCAGCGACCGATAATTTGGACAAAATAATACTTTGTAATACGTATATATTTTGAAACACGCTATATAATAGTAATTAATTATCAAACATTAATAATGTCCTGTAAAAGGTCTATTATTGTTGCAAATTTATGCGAGCTATGCATTCGTATTGTCGGTGAAGTTAAGGAAGATATAAAGGCATTGCATATTTAGCTTATATTAGTAGAAAAATGCGAAACTTTAAGTGCAGTTAATACCGTTATTGGTGGAACACAACATTGTCCGAATATTCTCCACGGAAGCACTGGTAGGAACAAATCGACTGAATTCAATTATCCACGACTTTGGCACATACATTTGGTCAAATGTCAGCCATGATACGTTAAATGTTGACCTGCAGGCCGTATAATGCGGCCGGTTTGTTGATATAAACTAAAGATTTAATATAATCTGTTACCGCCGTAATAATATTTACGTTATATAATATTTAAAGAATTGAATTCTTTCTAGCCGCGTTATTTTGCTATGAAACATATTTTAAAATTTGTGTAGTTTAATGTCACGTTATTTTTTGTTTCTGCATATGTGTCCGTGTTCTAATAATGCAGGTGTTTGACTAATAAGACCGTGTATGTCAATCACGTGACTGCGTTGCTCTATCCGCAGTCGCAAAATACCCAAAGCACACGTTGCGCGTAGAGTCGGCGTCATTTGCGGCTGTATACGGGACTTCATAAAGACGTGTCTTCTCGATTTAAGCAAAGTGGCTAAAGTTTCTTAAATAGTCAATTCCGTGAGGAATATTTATTTAGTTATTTATTGGAGTCCAGGAAGCATAGCCGCAGCATGAATCAGTTCGACCGCTTTGGTATGTATTTTTAAATCAACCTTATTAATTTATGTTAACTTAACGCCAATATAGGCCTCCAACAATCACCACAAGTTGTTAGATAAAATTCTCGATGATGCAGTATTCCTTTTTATTCGTTACGTGGAAAGGCGCAGACCAATCGACCACGTGGACATTTATTTACTTTAGTTGATTTAAAAAATCAATATTTAATTGCTAATCAATTTATATTGGGTTGGCAACTAAGTACTTTCGGTTTTGTAGTATAAAATAAAACATTTTTTTTAAACAAAGAGGTGTTTTTAATCAATTATATATTTTCCATTTTGCTTAATGACCTTTTGCCATCTTTCTTTCAGCTGCGTGATTCCGCGCTCATAAAATTTCTGGTTCTTATCAGCAAAAAACTGAACCAGGTGCGAGTGAAGGTCAACGTCATTTGTGAAAGTTTTACCATTCAAAGAATTCTGCAAACTTCGAAATAAATGGTAATCAGATGGTGCTAGATCAGGGCTGTATGGGGGACGTGACATCACTTCCCAGCCAAGCTCCAACAGTTTCCCACGAGTTGCCAAAAATATGTGAGGCCGTGCATTATCTTGGTGGAAAACTACACCTTTCCGATTTAAAAAATTCTGGCCGTTTTTCTTTGATTGCTTCATCCAGTTTTATTAATTGTTGACAGTAAACATCAGAATTGATCGTTTGGTTCCTTGGAAGCAGCTCAAAAAACACAACATCTTTGTAATCCCACCAAACTGACAGCATGATCTTTTTTGGATGCAATTCAGCTTTCGATGTGGTTTGAGCTGGTTTATCGTGTTTGCTCCATGATCGTTTTCGGACTATGTTACTGTACAGGACCCATTTTTCAACACCAGTGATGATTCCTTCATTTCGTCTAAGGTGCATATCGCAGAAGTTGATTCTTTGTGTTAAATGAATTTCTTTCAATTCGTGAGGTACCCAAATATCAAGCTTCTTAACTAGCCCAAGACATTTTAAATGTTTTTCAATTGTGTGCGATACATGTAGCCTCCCCGCAACCTCTCGAACAGTTATATGACGATCCTCTTCAATTATGACTTTGATTTGGTCATCATCAACTTCAGTAGGCCGACCAGAACGTTGCTCATCTTTGAGGGAAAAATCTCCAGAACGGAATTTTTTATACCAATTCTGACACATGCGCTCTGTTAAGCAATTAGCACCATAAACTTCACATATCATTTTGTGAGCCGCAGCAGCTTTCTTTCCTTTACGGAAATAAAATAGTAAAATATATCGAAAATGTTCGTTTCTGCACTCCATTTAAAATTAACTCACAACTAATAGCTTTAATAAAAATCACGCACTACTTGCTTCTGAAGTTATGTCAATGTGACTAGTATCACGCGACAAACGGTAAAGTACAGCACTAACATACGTTATACAAAAAATAAAGCAAAACTCTCTATCAGTAAAAACCGAAAGTACTTAGTTGCCAACCCAATATTACGAAAAAATTTACCTCCCTCTGTCCCACAAACACACGAATGTATGAACGACAGAACACGGGTGTGTTCGTCTCGCTATATCGGTAACAAAGTTACCAGAGCATGTGTAAAATCTAGATAAATAAATAAACGTACAAAGAATCGTTCAAATATTAATAACACTCTGTTTACTATGCGTTTCAAGCAATTCATCTTTCATCAGGTAAACATGTGTTATCGAACAATTATTTATTCTAATTAATATACCTCACATACATGCAGAAGGCAACTCATCAGCTATTGTTAAAAAATTAGTATCGGACAAACACATACGATACCTTCCCAATGAATTCTATGTAACAAATCCCACAGAAAGAAGTCTAAAGGTATTCAATCGCATGAGTATGGAGAATAATTGACTGCTCCATTTCTGGAAATAATCGATTCTTCACACTTCTCTTTCAATAAGTGAATGGTTTGATTGACAGCGTGGCAAGTGTTATGGGCCTTTTGAACCTACATGTGTCCAAGACGAGGGCATCCAAAGAAATGGCCCAAAATAATCTAATCAACATTGAATAATAGTTTCACTCACAATAACGGGAGAATTTCTTGAAGAAAAGTTAATTCCAAGAACTCCTTGAAATGCACACCAGTCAATTCTAATGAAGTAGTACTACGTGGGCTGTCTTTTAAGTTTTGCATATAAAACTGGAATAAAACATTAGATAGCTTTTAAAGACTTTATTGTTTTTCGAAGTATTCTGCACGAAGATTAATGCACTCTTGCATGCGCTCGAACCAACGCTGGAAGCAGTTGTTTCACTCGTTTGTTGGTACAGTCAAAACTGCGTTTTTGAAGGCATCGACTGCTCCTTCTGACAACTGGAACTTTTGACCACACAGGCCGTTCTTGATTTTTGGAAAGGTAAAGAAACCATTGGGACTTAGGTCCGGACTGTACGGAGCATAGTCCAACAGTTCAACATTTCGTTGTGTTAAAAGTTCAATTGTCTTACGTGCTGTGTGCGAACTTGCATTGTCTTGGCGGAGGATGATTCGCAAACAAATAGTTGTATACTAATCGGTATTAACAGTTCTTTGATCTTGTAAAGGAATTGTTACTGCATGATCTGCTTTCGAGACGAATGCCATCTTTTTGCAGACACTTCGAGAACGAATGACTTTTGTCGGCTTTTCTTCACCTTAAAACACCCAAACAATCGACTGATATTTATTTTCTGGCTCGTATGAGTAAATCCAAGATTCATCACCACTGTTCTACTTTCTGTTCTACGGTCAACAGATGCGGTATCCAACGCGAAACTAAACTTTTTACACACACTTCTTTATGAAGAATTTTGTCGATCTTCGTTGATGACCTTACGCAGAACATCGACTTTTTTCTGAGTGACTGTCGTTTTTGGTGAACCTGCTCTTGGATCGCCGCTAAGATTAATCCATACACGTTTGGATTCTCCATACCAACGAGAAACTGCAGAAACTGAAGTGCTGCTTTATTGCCGAAAACAGAAACCAACTTGGCGAGGCATTCTTGCTGATATAATTGTCTTCGAAAATTATAAAAATTTATTCTGCGAAAATGTTCTCGGTTTAATTTTATTTTTTAAACTAACTTGTCAACTTTGACAGTTTGCTGTAGTTACAACACGACACGTATCGCACTGAAACTTTGGATTTAGGTTAACTAATGGTAGAGGTTAATTTTTAATACTGACATTTGATTAGTAACACCCTCTATTTTCTACTATGCATAACTTAAAAGACATCGCACGTACTAGTGATTACACGTTAAAACACATGTATGTATATGAACACGAAATTAATACGAATAAAAGATTGCATCATGACATGAAGGTGAATGACAGTTTTTTTTAATTTTGCTCCTGATAATTGACTTTAAGGAATTAGTATTATTAAAATTAATACTTCAATAAAAGAGATCCTGTATATAAACCAAGCAACACCTACTTGCTAATTTGGACAATTGTACTTAATAAACTCTCATTTTCTTTGTTAGCTTCAAAAAATCAGTGTCTTAATGGAACACAATGTAATAGCCTACCTACATAATATTAGCTAGAAATGTAAGAATAGTATAAAACTAAAAAAATTAGTTTAGACTATATTATAGGTAAGAATCTCGTAGAAGTATGCATCTAACGCCTAAAAAAATATGAGTATGCATTTTACGTATACATATATACGAGGGTAGTTCGACAAGTAGTGAGAATGGAAAAGAAAAACGAATTTTTTAAATACAAAATAATTTTTATTTTTCAATATATTCTCCTAAAAGAGCAATACATTTATTCCGACGGTGCTCCAATGTCCTTATGCCATCTCTAAAATGCGATTCCGGAAGGCTTGCAAAATACACATTTACGAAGATGATAAGCTCGTCGTTAGACGAAAATTTCTTTCCACCTAGTGCCGTTTTCAATTTTGGAAAAAGGTGGAAGTCGGAAGGGGCTAGATCCGGCGAATAAGGCGCATGCGGTACTAATTGGAAATGCAACTCGTGGATTTTGGACATCGCAACTGTGCTGGTATGCGAGGGAGCGTTGTCTTAGTGAAACAAAATCTTTTTATTTGCTATTCCTGGCCGTTTAGCACGAATCTCAACATTTAATTTTTGTAGAAGTTCTGCATAATATTGTCCGTTTATTGTGGCACCTTTCTGAAGGTAATCAATGAGCAAAATGCCCTTTGAATCCCAAAAAATTGATGCCATCACCTTGTTTGCCGATAAAGTGGTTTTCGCTTTCTTTGGAGGTGCAGAATCACGTTCTAACCATTGTTTCGACTGTTGTTTAGTTTCGGGTGTACTGTAGTGTATCCAAGTTTTATCGCAAGTAACAAATCGCCCACAAAAATCAACCGGATTCCGCTTATAAAGGTCCAAACACTCATTGGAAATGCGCAAACGAGTGAACTTTTGATTGCCGAAAGCTTGGAAAGGCCCAATTCTTTCGTTAAAATGTGGTGTACGCATTCTGGTGAAATGTTTACCGTGTCTGCTATCTCTCTCACTTTGAGTCGTCGATCTTGCGTAATAATATTATAGATTTTTATAATCATTTCCTTAGAAGTCATTGTAGGTGCTCCAGATCGCGCTTCATCAACACAGCTTGTTCTGCCACGTTTAAATTCATTTACCCATCTACTTATTATGGCGGATGATGGAGTAGATTCACCTAATGTTTCCCGTAACTCATCTTTTATTTCGGTATCTTTCATACCCTTAATTACGAAGTATTTAATCACCGCACGGTACTCTGCTTTTTTCATTTTAACAAAACGACGTGTTGCTTCTTTTTCAATCAGCTGTCAAAAATAAACTAATCAACCGATTTATCTAAATATCGGAATGTAAAGATATAAATATCCAACCTAAGTTACAGTTCATTTGTATATTTATATATATTGTGATGTTGCAAATATAGGATAAATATTAATTGTTAAGTCACTAAAAAGTTATAAACATTTTCAGAAGTTTTCAATGAACCTCGTATATGAATAAGGAAATATCAGAAGAAAATTCCGTATTAAGCGTATATAATTAATTATGTATCTCATTATGAGGTAAATGAAGCCTAAGTACTTACTATTGATCACAATTATTTGATATTATTTGATATTTTTAAAGTTATATATTTAAAGTTCTTTAATTCGAAACAGTTGCTGTTTTGTTTAGTAATGGATGGAATCATACTAGAAACACCACGATTCATGATCGGTAACAATTTTGTTCAAAAAGTCGGATCGATATTGGACAAAATCCGTATTCGCATATAGCTTGTTTTGATTTGCTGACACGTGGTACCAGATACATACAACCTTCCGGCACATCGACCAGAGACAAGAAGAGTAAGAACAAGCTCTACGTTCTCCTCGTGAGTGATCGTTCATCTTCTACAACCTATTAAAAAGTAGAAACCCATTCATAAACTTGTGTATGATGCGTAGTCTTCTGACCATATGCTTGGTTTATGAAAATTTATGAACTCAAAATTGGCTTATCTTACGTTTTTCCACTTTGTAATCTTGAAGCATGAGAAAAATTATAAACTTCATAGGATCACTAGCAGCGAACTACTGCACCTTTTTAAATGAATCAAATGCCAAATGATAGACTTGGCTTTATATTAAACAGTATCATTAGGTGCTATAAAATTTTATAACATGGCGCTGGTACTTCGAAGAAATATAATAGTAATTCTAATCTTTGTTGAGCCCTGAAGATGTCTCATACGAGTGGGGACGAAACGTCGGCAGTTATACCAGTGACGCGATTCCATTCCGGAAGCCCAGAAGAAGATAGTATGGACCGCGACCGCGGAAGTCTACGTACCAGAGTAATTCTAATATTCCTAATTTTAAAATTTTTGAAAGAACGTCTGAAATTTTGAAATTGAAATTAAAATACACAATCGCATAGTATCATTGTGCAAATATATTATCTTCCAGCCTTCTGCATAAATGTTCAATGCAAACAGAGATCAGCTTACAAATAAATTAAGCATCGCTCTGCTCATAAAAACAACAGCACCAATAGATAATTTATCTTGAAATTTCATATGTATGTATTCTTTAACCTATCGCAGATAATAAGAAATAATAAGATAATAGAAAACGGTAAATACGTTATCACAAACACTCTCCGGGGGTATTAACAATTCTGAATTAACTTTACTTGTTTAAAGCCATTATACCACCCCTTCGTCTTCTCAGAATTATGAGAATTGTGAGCACAGGTAAAGATTGCGTGTTCAGTAAGCGATTAGCGACCCCAAAACTTAACTATGAATTAAATATAATATATATATATATATATACATATATATACATATATATACATATATATATATACATATATATACATATATATAAGAATTAAAGGCCAAAACCATATTCATTTTTGTTGACTTACACACATATAAATTTCAATCGAAGCAGAATATCCACGAACCTTTACTTATAAACTAAGATGATAAGAAGTTACTCGTGTCTCATGCAAGTGTGCATATTTTTAAACCATATGCATGACCACAAGAGAACTTTATATCTTCTGACATTCTCAGTGTGGCATTGGTTCAACTTTCTGAACTAATTTCACTGCTTGCTTTATCTTAGTTACACTAGTTTGCAGATATTCGGAACTTTCAGAGTAGAATTTCCATCTCCACCGTAAATATTGACTTTACCGGAAGCACAATGTAAAATAATCCGCGATACGTTGAGAAATAATACACGATTTCATATAAAGATAAATATTTTAATTTTTTGTTCTCAAATAATAGTTTTCAACTAGAGGAATGTAGCTAATTATTTTTTTGTAACTATTAACTCCATCATTTTTCTTCTTAAAATTGTATACATATGTATATGCGCTGTCCTGGAATGGCTCTATTTAATGACATTACTGGCGCTATCTGTTGGTGAAAGATTGATTTATGAAGTGACAGTGATTTATAGACCTTGGTTGAAATATAGATAAAGAACAGAATTGATATTAAATTCTGTTAAATTCGTTGATCACTTGTGAAATATTAAATAATAATTGCTTCTAAAAACAAGTTATTGTATTTCTTCTTCTTCTTTAACTTATGTATATTACAACTTTGTCCTGTTAGATAGCAACGTTTACATGCTATCACACACTCCTTTTTTGTATCTGGTGTGTTATCTCATGCCATCCTCACTAATCTTGCTCTATCCATTCTTGACATGTGGTCATTCCATAATCTTCTTGTATCGACGATCCATGACTTTGTATCTGTTACTATATGTAAATCTTTCGCTTATTTATTTGGAATTTTATCTTCTTTTGTTTCTTCTAATATTCGTATTAGTATGCTCATTTATGATGTTTGTTTTTTTTTTTTTGATGTCATTTATTTAGCTGGCTTGGTTTCTATTGTGTAAGACAATGCGGATCTGATTGCACTTCTGTATACTCTAGTTTTACTTCTTAGATAGATATTTATTTGTCCATATGAGGTTGTTCACACAACCTGCAATAAGATTTACTTTTGTCACTTAATTTTCTGCTTGTTTATCTGTCCTCGCATTGCTTGTAGGTCTTGTTCTTAAATAATCAATTTACATCACTTGTTCGATTATCTCGTTGTTCATCAAAAGTATACATTTTAATTATTCTGGGAAGATTGTGATCGATTTTGCCTTACTTTCTGCTATTTTCAAGGGGATTTATGGCAAACTTTATTAAATTGAAACAATCGTTTCTGTTGCTTTAATTTTCTGCTATATTAAACATACTTCTTTCTACCTATTCTATATCGTTTTATACCCTTTTTATTTCTTTAATTATTTCGTTCATAATTAAGTTGAAGGGTGGGGGACTTAATTAATAACTCCATTCCCTGTAGGGGTATTATTTCAGAATCCATTATTGGTTTTTAGTTTTATTTCGGTTCATAAGTAGATTTCCTTTCTAAACTTCTTGTTGATTTAGCACTCTGTTGTTTTGTAATATGTATCTTTAATCTGTTAAATACGCAAATGCCATTTAGAAACGTTTCTAATGAACAATCCCTTTACAACAAATATCTTTTAAAGACAAATTAAAGTTAACGAACCGCTATGCGTTTCATAGATACCTTAAATGTATCGTCAAGTTGCCTTCTCATTGTCGACTGTATGTAAATTACTTAGTCGGTATTAAATTTAAGAGTGAAGAGCAAAAAATTAAGAAGCTGTACTTCCATTTCTCATACAGAAAAGAAAATTATTCACTGTTGTATTACAATGCAGAGCATTATATAGTTTTAAATTACAATGAATAGAATATATATGCATATGTGAACAACAGGCCGTATATGTATATGAGCAATTTTGAAGTTGAATTTAAATTGAAATAACTCTAATTTGGTACGTAGACTTCCGCGGTCGTGGTCCATGCTATCTGCTTCTGGGTTTCCGGGCTGCACTGAAACTGAAACAGTTTCAGTGCAGTAGTTCAGCCCTGAAGATGTCCCATACAAATGGGTACGAAACGTCGGCAGATATACTAGTGACGCGGTTCCAGCCCGGAAACCCAGAAGCAGATAGCATGAAATAACTCTATTAAATCTCACTTAGGAAATGCGATGGACAAAGTCGAGGTCAACAAGAAATCGAGGTTTTTACGAAATTAAATATCTAGATTGTAATAAACAATACACAGGTCAGATAAAAAGATCGATAGAAATTCGGTATAAAGAACATATGGCGCACATCAAATTTAATCGACCTGAGAAATCTAGCTTAGCAAAGCATGTGCAAATAACGTAATAACGTAGTAATAACGTAACCACAGATTGTTTAGTTAAGAATGTGTATAATTACCTTGAATTAGGTATCTATGAAAGTACAAAGGGTATTAGGAAAGTTTTGCAATATGATGCAACAATGAATCGTAAGAAGCTGCATGTTGAGACATGTTCATACGAGCATAGTAGCCGCCGCGCCATGTCGATGGGCTCAGTTATTCATTAGCAGTGAGAGTGTAAAGTGCTTGAAATGGCATCGTGGTCACTAAATGAGATAAGGGCAGTTTTGCGTTATAATTTCGTGCGCAGTTTAAATATAAACCAGTGCTTCGAAGAAATTACTCTTGCACTAGGTGATGTTTGTCCACATCGCACAACGATATTCAGGTGGTATAGAGAACTCCAAAGGGGAAATTTAACTGTGGAGGGTGCTGAGAGGCCGGGAAGGCCACGAAAGTCAGTTACGGAGGAAAACGTTACTATTGTGAGGAAAATGATTGGCGAGTAACCTACCAACATATAGAGAGTGCTTCAAGCCTAAATGCACCAGCAATTCGTACGATTCCGCATGATTATTTGCATATGAAGAAACTTTGTTTTCTCTGAGTGCCGCATCGACTGACTGAAGAGCAGATGACACAACGTGTGACTTAGTGCCGGGAGATGCTAAAAAAGTTTAATAAGAGACAATCTCGGTATGTGAACAACATCATGACAGATGACGAGACTTGGCTGTACTATTACGATGTGCCGGCCAAAGCTCAAAACACAGTTTGTGTCTTTGATGATGAGGACACACCCGTAGTTGTCAGAAAATCTCGATCTGTAAAGAAGAAAATGATAGCTGTATTTTCCAAATCGAGTAGAATTGTGGAACGCGTCGTTTTGGACACACAGAAGACAGTCACAGCTAAGTGGTATACTGAACAGTGCCTGATTAATTTAATCAACCACAGTCTCCATTAAAATTTAGCATGTATTTAATAAATTATTATTTGCAACATTTATTTTATTTTTCAAATAGTATTGTACTCTTGAATATAAATAAATACTATTAGCTCTAATTTATTCTACAGAAATTAAAAGATACAATAACCATAATAACAGATATTAGCTGCCCTTATATATTGGGTTGGCAATTAAGTACTTTCGGTTTTGTAGTATAAAATAAAACACTTTTTTTTAAACAAAGATTAGTTTTTAATCAATTATATATTTTCCATTTTGCTCAATGACCTTTTGCCATCTTTCTTTCAGCTGCATGATTCCCCGCTCATAAAATTTCTGGTCCTTATAAGCAAAAAACTGAACCAGGTGCGAGTGAAGGTAATCTTCATTTGTGAAAGTTTTACCATTCAAAGAATTCTGCAAATTTCGAAATAAATGGTAATCAGATGGTGCTACATCAGGGCTGTATGGGGGATGTGGCATCACTTCCTAGCCAAGCTCCAATAGTTTCCCACGAGTTGCCAAAGATGTGTGAGGGCTTGCATTATCTTGGTGGAAAACTACACCTTTCCGATTTGACAATTCTGGCCGTTTTTCTTTGATTGCTTCATCCAGTTTTATTAATTGTTGACAGTAAACATCAGAATTGATCGTTTGGTTCCTTGGAAGCAGCTCAAAAAACACTACACCTTTGTAATCCCACCAAACTGACAGCATGATTTTTTTGGATGCAATTCAGCTTTCGATGTGGTTTGAGCTGGTTTATCGTGTTTGCTCCATGATCGTTTTCGAACTATGTTACTGTACAGGACCCATTTTTCATCACCAGTGATGATTCTTTCATTTCGTCTAAGGTGCATATCGCAGAAGTTGATTCTTTGTGTTAAATGAATTTCTTTCAATTCGTGAGGTACCCAAATATCAAGCTTCTTAACTAACCCAAGACATTTTAAATGTTTTTCAATTGTTGTGTGCGATACATGTAACCTCTGCGCAACCTCTCGAACAGTTATATGACGATCCTCTTCAATTATGACTTTGATTTGGTCATCAACTTCAGTAGGCCGACCAGAACGTTGCTCATCTTTGAGGGAAAAATCTCCAGAACGGAATTTTTTATACCAATTCTGACACGTGCGCTCTGTTAAGCAATTAGCACCATAAACTTCACATATCTTTTTGTGAGCCGCAGCAGCTTTCTTTCCTTTACGGAAATAAAATAGTAAAATATGTCGAAAATGTTCGTTTCTGCACTCCATTTAAAATTAACCCACAACTAATAGCTTTAATAAAAATCACGCACTACTTGCTTCTGAAGTTACGTCAATGTGACTAGTATCACGCGACAAACGCTAAAGTACAGCACTAACATACGTTATACAAAAAATAAAGCAACGCTCTCTATCAGTAAAAACCGAAAGTACTTAGTAGCCAACCCAATACAAAGTAGGTAAAATAAAGCGGTTGACAGGTATCATCAGGCTTAAGATTAATATGAGTAACTAATTGCATTTATCCGAATCGGCTTTAAGTAATTGTATATAGATAAGAACGTATCATTTAATAAATGTGCGGATAGGAAAGAAAATCTGACTTGAGCAAAATCAAATATTAGATTTGGAAAGTTCTGGGTAAATATTATTTCATTCTGCGTGCATTTATATATCGATTACATCTGATAAATAACTACTGAAATAAATAAAAGGTAATACAATATCTTTCTGATATATTATGAAATGAATGCATTTAACAGATTTCGATAAAGTACCTTCACCGAATTTTATCACAAGCCTATAATATGGAAGAAATTTCTCATTATTCACCCATTACAATGTTTCTATTCATTATGAAACAACTGTGACAAATCGGGTAACAATGTAATAACTATTGAATACTACGAGGTGGTACTTATATATTTAAAATTTGGATCACGCGCGTAAATGGACTAAACAACAATTAAGCGCCGCTTCAATGTGATGTTTTGTAACTAAACCAAGCGACAGTATTGTAAGTTAAACGTTCTTTATTGATTGATAATTTTTCATTGCTGTGTCTTCTTGTGTTTGCAAGTTTTCAACACTACTTTCAGCATACAGCAGTTTTCTGTGAAAAATATAGCTGTTCTTCATCAAGTGCACTCGCCCGACTTGGTTCCTTGCGACATTTTCCTCTTTGCAAAGATGAAATATAAGTTGAATGAGTCAAGATTTGACACGATATCAGAGAAAAGAAACAAATACTTTCACCTGTCGAATAGAAATAACTATCTAAATCAAGTTATATTTTAAAGTCGTAAAACTACGATGGAAACACACAAAATGTTAAAGAAAGCATTTGGGAACCCCGCTTTACATAGATCAACACAAATACAAACTTACGACTGGTCTAAACGATTCAAAAATGGCGATAATGTCGTTATTGTTCGGAGTGATGTATGGATTATCTTATGCCAGATGTCAGCGAACTTTATCAGAAGAATTTAATATGGGAAGAATAGTAGCGAAGTTCGTGCCACCACTGTTAAATGAAGAACAGAAACATCATCGCATAGATTCATTGTTACAGATGGCGACAGTTGGGTTTATAGGTATAATTCCAAAACAAACAACTACTATCACAATGTTCATCACAGAGGTCATCTTCACCTCGGTCAACGAAAGCATGTCATGTCAAAACCAACATCTAGGCCTTAGTGATCTATTTTTGCGATATTTATGGGACTATCCACGAAGAGCTCATTCCTCCATGTCAAACAATTAATACAAAACTCTATCCTGACGTTCCAAGGCAACTAAATCCCATCCTATCCTTCTTCGCCTAATAAGGACTCATCAATCAATTTCGACGTTTTGTTTTTTTGAAGCAACATATCGTATGGAGACGATACATCAAGATACTCCAACAGAAATTATACTTCCATTTTGTGTATAGATATTAAACTATCCGAACGAAGGAAATGCAGTGGACAAACCAATCCCATAAAAAAAATAGCTATGCTATTACTATAAGTAAAAGGAGAAGCATAGTTTCTTTTCAACTATTAAGGCACTTGCTGTGTTCTAGGATTTATCCTTTAGTACAGTTTTTACAAGTTCAGTTTACCCACTTTTCCTTTGTTCAGGTAGTTATATTTCTATTCAAAAGATGGAACTTTAATTTCAGTTCACTACCTTGACATACTGTCTTGATACAAAATATAGCATGAAAAGAACATTTTGTCGACGTGGTCCAAGACTGATGAGTCCTTGTATTGGCGAAACGCGTTTCAATAAAGATTTCATAGACAATGGACTTGTTCTTTATTCACACGATAGAGAAAATTGAAAATACATAGACGGAAAAGTTTGAAACGAACACTGCAAGAATGCATTTCTTTAGTGGAAGAGGAGCAAAATCACTGAGACCAATGCTTGCACTTCCCAGAAAACTACTTTGACGTGACAGAGGTGAATAAAATCCTATTATTCTGCCATTCTATTTATCGTTACATTTCGGGAAACTTTTGGGAACTATCTCGTATAATTAATAAACTAGTAACTAATAATCTTTTTTAATGGAAAATATTTTCTATTCCAAATACCTTAAATATCTTTTAAAAGAAATTCTGTATCTTCTATTCTGTGAAGAACATCTAATTGAAATATTTCGTGTCGAATTCCTAACAAAATTATTGTGAAATCTTTGAGTAACTACTACACATTAATGAATGTTATAGATATTTGAACTAAGCAATATGTTATTTGATCTGAAGAATGAATCACCTGTAAACAAGTAGCATTCAGATCTCAATGTAGAAATATTTTAAATATCAAATTCCATTTAAAGTATTGAAAAAATTATAATATATAATTTGAATTAAACTTTGTTTTAAATAGCTAGAGATAAGTAAGTTCTTTTGCAAAAATTTGCAATATTTTACGTAAACATTTCATATACAGAAGTGCGGAAAAAAAATGAAAAAATCGAAAACTAAAGGTATTAAATGTAGCAGATAATACGTATTACAGAGGTAAATAACAGGTATCTTTATAAGGAAGCTGGTAAACGACACTCCTTTTTCTAGAAATTTGTATTTAGTTATTGTTTAGAAATGAAAGCATAAACATGATTGGTACTCCAAATCAACGAATGAACGAAAGATTGTTATTTTGGTGATCAGAGATGAAAAACTTTCGTTGCATGAAATTAGTAAAAAAGTAAAAAACAATATTATACAATGTAACGGATTTATGTAAAAATTCAGCTCCACAGAAAGAACATCAGTGGCAGAAACGATCGTCTTTTGAAGCGTCTACAGAGTCTGTCGCAGAGAAAACGGAACTTTTTTAAAATAAAAACAAAAGCTTACTATTTTGGTAAAACTCGTTTATTTTATTCAAAATAGTCGCCTTCGGTTTCAATACAACGTTTTGAACGGTGAATTAACAGGTCGAACGAATTTTTAAGTTCATCTTTAGAGATGTCCTCAAGATCACTGTCGACGCCTTTTTAATGGCTTCGACGTAGGCATAACGCTGTCCTTTCGTCGGCAAATGTAGTTTGGAGAATAGATAGAAATTACAGGGAGCCAAATCCGGTGAATACGGTGAATGGTTGATGGTTAAAATGCTATTTGCCGTTAGAAAATCAGTAATAAGCGTTTAGTGATGAGATGGTGCATTATCATGTAACATATCAAGATATTGAGGGCGCACACGACAATTACGCACCAAAAGACGCTTCATAACACCAAGATAATATATAACATTGACTGTTTTTCTAGTTAGTACAAACTTTTTGTGCACTATGCTTTTCGAATCATGAAAACAAGTTAACATTGTCTTCAATATACTTGGCTGTACTACTACGATGTGCCGATCAAAGCTCAAAACGAAGTTTGGGTCTTTGATGATGAGGACACATCCGTAGTTGTCAGAAAATCCCGATCTGTAAAGAAGAAAATGATAGCTGTATTTTTCAAATCGAGTGGAATTGTTGAACGCGTCGTTTTGGACACACAGACGACAGTCACAGCTAAGTGGTATACCGAACGGTTCCTGCCTAAAGTCATTGTATCTATAAGGAACCTGCGGCCAAAGTCAAGAATGGACACCTGATTCCTCCATCACGATAATGCTCCAGCTCACCGCGCCAAAGCCTGCACCGAATATTTGACCACGACAGGATTGTAACTTCTCGAACAGCCTCCGTACAGTCCAGATCTTGCTCCCTGTGACTTTGCACTGTTCCCGTATGTGAAAATGAAGGGAGGCAGTTTTCCAGTGATGAGGACCTTCTGCGGACTTGGGACAACGAGTGTGCTTTACTCCGAACGAAACTTGGCAGAACTGGTTTAAAGATTAGTTTCGGAGGATGAAGAGGTATATTGAGTGTAGAGGAAAACACTTTGAAACAATTAAATAAACAAAGCTGTATTGCAAAACTTTCCTAGTACCCTTTGTACATCTATTAGTAGCAGTTAATGTCGTTTATTGAATGGGAATGTCATATATCATAGCTATATGATACACGCAGCAATTTCTATATTTCTTTAATTTTTGAAGGAAAATAGGCTTTGCTTCACTTTGGAGTAAAGTGTCATAACCATAGCATTGGAGATTACGTTATTATTTTGATGGCATTGAAGATTACACTATTATTTTGATTGTATTGGACAAAAATATAAATCTTAGAAGAAAGGTCTACATAAATCGATCGAATAGCTTTTTGTTTCGCTCAGTGTTACCTTCGTCACCAATTACACCACAAATCATACCCCGATGGGGAAAGTAAATTTGTATTTATAGATGCCATGATAATACGTTGATCATATTTAACTTACCACACCATCGACAAAATTTGAACAACGTCTGACAGTTAACCCATAATAACTAGTCAATCCTTTTAATAATTGATCGATTAGTTTCCCGGAATTATTTCTTCCAATGTCAGGAACATTTTTTTTTATTTCGATACCTTGTGCCCCCCATGTCTTTCTTCACATAGTTGACAGTAAGTTTCCAGTAAAGCTTTTAAATGCCTTGGTGTGCTCATCGCTAATATATAATACTATCGATATCAGTTACCATACCCCGATAAAGATAATAATAATAATTAATTTAATTAAATTATTGGTGAATTTTGTTATTTACGATAGAAATTTGCGTAAAGTGGTTTTTTAATACTCACCATTCAAATATATACGCAAATACAAAATTAAATTTTAAAAACGAAATAATTCATTGGAAAGAGAAAAAATATCGTGGCTTCAGTATATTATTATCGAATAAAATATTTTGAAAATGTCAAAATAAAGAACACGTCCTTGATAAATATATATATATATTGAAAATGTATTTATATTTTGTATATACCAACGTAAAACGTATTTTATTTTCGATAATATACACTAAACTGTATCTATTATTCACTATTTCCTACAGCTTTTACAATACCACAAATTGATTAAATATGGTTTTACCGATTTCAATGTTGTTTTTTTTTCAACAGAACATCTTTCAAGGGCAAGGCAATCCGGTTATTAAAGCAAATGAAAAAAGTACTGCACATCCGAAGAGTCTAGATCTTAACCTGTTTCTGATAAATTTAGTTCTTGGTACAATACGAATTGTAAAAAAAATACAACAATAATGTATATTATGTAAAAGAAAATACTTCTTTATGTCACAATATTATTTAACTTTACCGTTTTAAATTTGACACCGTCAACAAAAAGAATCCTGTTCGTAAAAATATTCAGGTAAAAGAATGTTGCAATGAAAAGTTAAAGGTACGATAAAATTACAAAAATCTTTTATTATAAAATTCTCACCTGAATATTGAAGGAAATGTAATTGTTGTATGGAAGGAATTCTTAACACAGAAGCGGCACAAATACACTGTACCCACAATAAATTTTGAATATCTTGTTTACGGACGATATATAAAAGTCGATCTACATACATTCAATACGCCATCCCGAAACGAACTGTTTCTGTTTTGTTTTGGTACGGGAGTAGGAGAGGAACGATTCAGTGATGAATCAATACTCAGCGCGGTAAATTTAAATCGATTCGCGGGCTTCCGAATGGCTAGATTTTGAAAGATACGTCCCCACTATTGTTTCGTTTTATCTCATAATTATTTCGTAGTAAAAGGAGTTCTTCGTTGTGTACTAAATAATAAATATTCAGACTTAATACAAACAATTGGATTATTACAATTTTTAATTTAAACGTTTTCCTTCTGCTAAAATTTATAATTCAATTATGAAACAGGAAGTTTTTTATTAAGTATGCTTGAACTTTTACAACACGTAAATCAGTTTAAATATATCAAAATGATGGAAACATAAACTTAAGGCAAGAACAATAATAGAATAACGTTATTAAAATATATATATATACCGTGAATATATTTTATAATGCAACATGCACATACGTACATACACTAGTTGCTAGAGTAACGTAATAATGAAATGACAGCAATGTATTTTAGCGTGTATTTTATTTTGCAACATAGGATGTGAAATACAGTAGTTGAACAAAATTTAAAAACTAATTTAACAAATTTTCAAAAATGTCGCCATTGACGGCCAGACAATATCCTAAGCGATTGTAGAATTCATTTATTGTATTTTGTATCTGCTCTGGAGTTATTTCTCTTGCAGCAACTCGTATTCTATTTTTTAATTGGTCAGTATTGTTTAGAGGTTCTCCATGAAAAACTTTATTTTTGATACATGACCAAAGAAAGAAATCGTTTGGAGACAGGTCTGGTGACCTTGCGGACCATTCTACTTCTCCTCCACGGCCTATCCAACGGTTTGAAAATCTTTGGTTGAAAAATGTTCTAACCATATGAGAATTATGTGCCGGCGCGCCATCATGCTGGTACCAAATCTCACCATCAATATTTAAAGCGTGGAGGGCTGGCATAACTCTGTACTCAAGCAATTCTAAATATTTTTCTCCTGTAAGAGTACCTTCAATAAAAAACGGTCCTACAATATGGTGTCCAATCAACCCAGTCCAAACATTGACTTTCTGTGGCCGCTGAGTCCTTGTGATATGATATCTATGCAAATTTTGTCTACTCCAGTAGCGGCAGTTCTGTGAATTTACTTCACCATTTACATAAAATGTTGCTTCATCTGTAAAGCAAATTCTGCGTAATAAAGTATCATCATTATGAAGCTTATCCAACATGATTTCACAAAAGTTACTTCTTCTTTCTGCATCATTCGCAATTAGTTCCTGATGGTTTTGAAAATGATACGACTTAAAATGTTCTCGTTTTAGTAGTTTATGCACGGAAGATTTGCTTACATTTGTAGTTTGTGCTAAAGCTCTTGTGGAGAGCATATTATTATTTTCGATTGTTTGTAGAATTTCATCTCTTTTGGCGTCAGTAATAACATATCTTGGCCTATTCTTTTTGTTATGATTAGGAACGATGCATCCATTATTTTTATACTTCTGTACTAACCTACTTATTGTAGTTGGACTCGGTCTTGGACGGTCAGGATATGTAATTTGAAACAAATCTGCTACTCTCCTCAAACTCATATTCGAGTTATACCAGTTCACTAATAACAGTTTTTCTTCTACACTATACATACCTCAAAAATAGAGTAACTTATTTCGACATCCTATGTTGCAAAATAAAATACACGCTAAAATACATTGCTGTCATTTCATTTTTACGTTACTCTAGCAACTAGTGTATGTATGTATGTGCATGTTGCATTATAAAATATATTCACGGTATATATAGATATATGTATGTATGTATGTATATGTATACATTTATACATATAAGCTACGTGGCTACGATATTTTGTCTCATTCCAATAGAGTTATTTTGCTTTTAAAATTTTATTTTGTATTTGCAGATATGTATTTTTGAATGAGCACGTTTTGACAAGTCGTTTGCTGTTAAGTAATTTCCTATGGTAGATAACGAAATTTACCGTTCACTTAAATTAATTGTTTTTTTATGTGTAAGTCACAAATCTAAATTTATATAATTATCGGGTTTATGATAGTTAATATGCTTAGTATATCGGCAATGAGAACATCAAGATATTTAAATGCTTTAACTGAAAATTTGCTATCAACCATGCGACGAAAGAAATGAACACGAGGTGTCGAAATTTAACATTGGAAATGATTCCGGAAAACTAATCGATAAATAAAAAAAAGTTAACTCCTTTTTACGGATTAGCCACCAAACGCCATCCAAATTCTGTTGATGGAGTGGTAAATTATGATCAACATATTATCATGTTAACTATAAAAAGAAACCCAACACATTTACTTTGCCCATTCGGATCTGGTGCAAATGCTGACGAAAGTAAAAAGTTCAAGAACTCATTTGATCAATTTATGAAGACCTTTCTTCTAAGTTTATATTTCTGGGTAATGTAATAAATACGAGGGTAGCCGTTTATATTCCGGGAATAGCAAGCGAAAAAAAATTTTTTATTATCTAAAATAGTTTTATTGCTCTTCAAAATATTTTGCACTTTTGCATTCGTTTAAACTAATCCGAAAAGCATTGCTACCACTGCGAAGGCGGTATCTCCAAAATATGAGTTTTGAATGCCTCAACAGCGCCTTCTGGCGTAGAAAACTGTGAACCACGAAGTTTATTCTTCACGTGTGGGAACAAAAAAAAATCACAGGGTGCTAGATCAGGGGCTGTACGGCGGATGGCTCATCAATTCAATGTTTTACCCGGTCAAATATTCAATTGTTTGAACTGACCTGTGAGAGTTCGCATTGTCATGGTGGAGAATGATCGGTCGTTTTCGGTTTGTTTCCTTTATTTCTTCAAAAACTTTTAGCAAACAAATAGTTGTGTACCATTCGGAATTGACCGTTCTATAACTCTCTAAAGGCGCGGTTGAAACGTGAAGGGGTTTTCCGAAAACACAGGCGACCGTTTGTTTTGATGTGGTACAAACGCGAACAACTTTCATTGGTTTTGGCTCATCTTTGAATACCTACACAGTCGACTGCTGTTTACTATCGGACTCATACGTATAGATCCAAGATTCATCACCTGTGACGACTTTATAAATGTTCTTTGAAGCACCACCATTGTATTTTTTGTGCATTTCTTGGCACCAATCGACGCGAGATCTTTTATGAGCGGTTGTCAAATTATGTGCTAACCAACGTGAACATAGCTTCTTAACGACTAAAAATTCATGTAGAATCTTATGCACACGGGTGTTACTAATACCTAGAGATGCCTCGATCCTACGGCATGTCACATGACGGTCTTGCATTATCAACTCAAACACTGCATTAATATTTTCTGACATTACAACATTTGTTGAACGACCTTCACGAAATTCATCGTCCAAAGAACGCCGTGCAAGCTTAAATTCACTATACCAAAGATATACTGTAGTTTTCGATGGTGCTTCACCACCATATAAAGAATTCAGCTGGTTGATGCAAAAATAATTGCACGAAAATGTTCGCGAGTTAATTCCTTTTTTTCGTTGACATAAAATTTTCAAGTTACTGTCAACAATAGCACTAGCGACCGGTAATAAAACTGTCAAGATAAATATGTTGTAAATGACAAACTTCGCGATGCAATCATCAGATTGGAGGCAACGCTAACAGTATTGTCAATTCCCGAAATACAAACGGCTGCTCTCGTATAATAGTGTAACCTATAGTTATGGCATTTGACTCCAAAACGAAGCAAAGTATATTTTTTCAGCTTCGCAAACTTTGCTGCGTATATCACATAGCTATGCTATATGACATGAACATTCAATAATGGACATTAATTGATACTAAAGCTAATGGATATATTGGAAATAATAATTGATCCTAACGCAAAGCTGTTTACAGAGTGACTTGATTCTGAATGACTGAAGATTGCAAAGAAAATATATCACTATGCATCCAATGTTGAAGGTAATCTCGATAGTCATAATGTATATATGTATACGAGGGAGCGTTTTTATATTCGCGGAATGGGGGACAAGGGGTGGAAATAAAAAAACCAAATTCTTTTTCTTTTTCAATATATTCACCTGCAAGACGGATACATTTTTCGCATCTTTCAATTAATTTATTTATACCCTCATAAAAAAATGATTTCTCTTTATCTGCAAAATACGCCGAAACTGCCTCCTTGACTTCATCATCGGCAGTAACTTTTTTACCCCGCAGCTCTTTTTCATTTTCGGAAACAGGTAATAATCACTCGGGGCCAGGTCTGGGCTGTAGGGTGGGTGATTCACAATTTCGAAGCCCACCTTATGCAGGGCAGCTGACGCAACGCGGCTCTTGTGGACGGGCGCGTTGTCGTGCAAAAACAGAACACCTTTTGTCAATTTTCCCCGTCTTTTCTCTTTAATGGCTTCTTTTAGTCGCTCTAATATTGAAGCGTAATATTCTCCGGTTATAGAAACACCTTTATCTTTATAATCAATCAACAATATTCCTTCCGAGTCCCAAAATACCGTTGCCATGAGTTTCCCAGCTAATTGTGACACTTTAAATTTCTTGGGAGGTGCTGTGCCCTTTTTACGCCACTGCATGAAGTCTTGTTTGGACTCAGGTTCATAATGATGAACACAAGTTTCGTCTCCAGTAACAATTCCACTCAATACACCATCCTTGTCTTCATTACAGAGGTCCAAAAATGCACGTGAACACTCTACGCGCTGTTGTTTTTGCGGCGGCGTGAGCATTCTCGGCACCCATCTTGCGCTGACCTTAGACATGCCGAGATGATCGTGTAGGATTTTAAAAATTGTTGTATCGGATACTCCAACCATTTCTGCAACTTGTTTCTTCTTTAGTCGAGCATCTTCGAGTACAATTTGTTCAACTTTTTGGATAAGTGCTGGCGTGGTCACCTCAATGCTCCTGCCCGGCCTCGGGTCGTCTTCAAGGGATTCCCTTCCTTGTTTAAATAAACTATGCCACTTGTACACCATGGTTTTTCCTGGACAAGAGTCGCCGTAAACCAATGACATCTCATTCATTATGGTCGCGACTGATTTTCCTTGCCTGGTAAGGAACTTTATAACGGCACGATATTCGATTTTTTCCATATTTCACTTTTCACTCCTGATTATGTTACTTGGTTGACGATAGCTCAAAGACTAACTGTCTAATAACATTGAAACTTCGTATTTATACTAATCATGAGTCGCTGCACAGGCCACACCCCCAATGCGCCTACTCACCCCTCTACAACCCGCTCATTCCGCGAATATAAAAACGCTCCCTCGTAGTATAGCCGCATAGTAGAAAGACCATTTAACTTTCAACATGTGTTAATCCTGAACAGAAAAGATGTCCTGAACAGTTTAATAGAATTTTTAAAAAATTCTGGCGAAAAATTTTGAGTTAAAATTTAATTTAGCTCGTCCTGTTGTGTGATACCTTTATAGGAATGTCGAGTATTTCCGTGGCCCAATGTTGTTTGCGTCATAAATAGTCGCCTTGAAAAGTCTCTAGACGTGAAAAGTATATTCGTTTATTTTTATTTCTATTATCGTTAGTGCCTGGCTACATGGATAGTCTCCGCAATATCAAAGAAAACGAAAATCTTTTGTGAGCAGGATAGTTACTTTTATGGAAGTTTGTAGGGGGCGGTACAAATAAATGCTCAACTGCTTGAGGTCTAACGCTAAGAAGTGATTATTGAGATGAAGAAGAACGTCAAGATAATTTCTTCTAAATTGGTTTCATAATTTACGTAGACAATGAACATAGTTTTATAAAACAGATTTAACAAAAACACAAAAAATGAAGTGATATTCTAAGACACATAAAAGTGTAATGTTTTTGAGTTTGATCGAAAAGCAAAAGTTTGGGCAGTTAACGAAAAAAAAAATAACATACTGTAAAAATAAAATTTGAATACGAAGTATTTATATTCATTATAAATTTTTCATATAACTTAAAACAGAAAAATCTACTTAATACATTCAAAAATACAAGTAGTAACCAACAGTACTTCACACAAGTGACTTTGAAACGTGAGTGTAGCGATTTAATTAAATATAATCATTTATTAATTCTTCATATTTTGAGAACTTTTACATTTTTGTCAAGAGAATTGACGCAGAGTAATTAACGTGTTAACCCCTCGTCGTGGAACCAAGCCGAAACTTGTTTTAGGCGTTATACTGATCCCTTGAGAGAAGATTACTTATATTTTTAAATTTACCGCACTGTAAATTAATACGAAAAATATACACGAAGTTATTATAACAACTTTAGTTCGAACTGCATAATTATAAAATAATATATGGTTTATAATAGCTTCTAACATACATATAATATTAAAATAGGAAATTGTAATAATAATGTAAAAAGTTTTAAAAAAGTACAAACTGTTATTACAAAGGGTACTAGGAAAGTTTTGCAAAACAGCTTTGTTTATTTAATTTTTTGAAAGTAATTTTCTCTACAATCAATACACCTCCCCATTCTCCGAAACTTATCTTTAAACCAGTTCTGCCAAATTTCACTAGGGAGTAAAGCACACTCGTTGTCCCAAGCCCGCAAAAGGTCCTCATCACTGGAAAACCGCCTCCCTTTTAGCTTCATTTCCAGATACAGGAACAGTGTAAAGACCCGGGGAGCAAGATCTCGACTGTAGGGAGGGTACCGGAGAAGTTTCAATCGAGTCGTGGTCAAATATTCGATGCAGGCTTTGGCGCGGTGA
Source organism: Dermolepida albohirtum (assembly GCA_031893035.1). Taxonomy (NCBI): domain Eukaryota; kingdom Metazoa; phylum Arthropoda; class Insecta; order Coleoptera; family Scarabaeidae; genus Dermolepida; species Dermolepida albohirtum. The sequence continues at coordinate 9,666 of JAVIWB010001121.1, read as the reverse complement.
GCTGGAGCATTATCGTGATGTAGGAATCAGGTGTTCATTCTTGACTTTGGCCGCGAATTCTTCATAGATCCAATGACTTTAAGCAGGCTCTGTTCAGTATACCACTTAGCTGTGACTGTCTTCTGTGTGTCCAAAACCACGCGTTCCACAATTCCAGTCGATTTGAAAAATACAACTATCATTTTCTTCTTTACAGATCGGGATTTTCTGACAACTACGGGTGTGTCCTCACCATCAAAGACGCAAACTTTGTTTTGAGCTTTGGTCGGCACATCGTAATAATACAGCCAAGTCTCGTCACCTGTCACGATATTGTTCACATACCATGACTGTCCCTTATTAAACGTTTTTAGCATCTCCCGGCACCAAGTCACACGTTGTGTCATCTGCTCTTCAGTCAGTCGATGCGGTACAAAGAGAGAACAAAATTTCTTATGCATGATCGAACGAATTGCTGGTGCACTTGGTAGGCCATTTGCCTGTCCTCGGCAAGCATTTTCCTCACAGTAGTAACGTTCGCCACGTTCGTGGCATTCCCGGCCTCTCAGCATCCTCCAAACTTAAATTTACCCTTTGAAATTCTCTATACCACCGGAATATCTTTGTGCGATGTGGACAAAAATTACCTAGTGCAAGAGTCATTTCTTCGAAGCACTGATCTATTATTAAACCACGCACGAAATTATAACGCAAAACTGCCCTTACCTCATTTCGTGACCACGATGCCATCGCAATCTATGCACTACTATGCACGTATGAACACGTCTCAACATGCAGCAACAAGCAGCTTCCTACTATTCATTGTTGCGTCATGTAAAACTTTCTTAGTACCCTTTGTACCTGCTACATCGATATGAAGTGTGTTATGGGGGTTAAATGGACCCTTAATTATTATTAATTTGATAAATAATAAAGATAATATTATTTAATAGTAAATATTTATTTGTAGGTGGAGATTAGTGAATTTATTACGAGCCCGTGTCAAGCTAGCTGCAGCGCTGCAATAAATGCTAATGGAAAAAAGGAGAAAATATGTTGCAGGAGTTAATAATTAAGAAGCGTTTACAATAAACATCAAAAGCCCAGGACATGTACCAAGCTGAAGGAAAGATTATTAGTGGAAGTAGAACAACAGGAATGCCCTTAAAATTTTAAATAAAATATACACAGTCGCATATTTATTATATTATATTATTAATTACGTGAGATCGAACCTCGCTCGAGACCGGTAATTTTTTTCTGTAAAAATTTCTGAATTAATTAATGCGCATTGCATCGCATTAAGCAATTAATTAATTTTCAGAAATAATTTTTTTTTATGGAAGTCGTTGGAGGACAGATAGTGCAAATGCGTTATAGATACGGGAGATTACGTTAAAAAACAAAATTATGAAAAAAATCAAAAGCCTTTATTTCATTGTTTGGTAGAAAACTTTTCTAGTTCCCCTCGTATACGTAGAAATCCAATTTAATGTAAATGAAAAAATATAGATCCTATGTATTTTGTGATTTAAAAATTATTTAATTTTCTTTTTTTCTTTTATTGCTTATTGTTCTTTAAAATTAGATATTGTTCATTATTCTGTATTTTACATACGATATAGATTTTGTTGTTATGCTTGGTTGGGTTTTGCTATTGAACACGTAATAAATCATATTGCATCACATTGTGCTCTGTTAATATTAACATTTGTCATTATTGTTTTCGAAAAGCGGCTTCTAGGGTCAATTGCCTTTTCACTCATCTTTGAATACCTTATATCAGTCAAACATCCTCAAAATTAAATACAAAAATACACTCGTGCGATTTTCACAAAATTTTTATTTTAAAAATAGTAACAGTTATTTCACCACCACTGTGGTTTCTTGAGATTAAGAAGTATCTAACAAGGACGGAATATATTCTGGTTAGCTAAACTATTGTAATTTACATGGGTCAAATTTTAGAAGCAGAAAATTATTCTACTTTATTTAATAAATTATTATATTTTTGATATCTGTTTATTTCTGTTGGTTCAAGTAATGGTAATTTTATGACTTATTTTCTGAATGTAAAATTGTGAAACCTAAATTCTTACAAGTATTTAAATGTAGAACCTAGTTGGAATGACTTTTATTTTAATTAAAACTTCTTTTGTTTTCTAATAACATTATATATTAATCATCACAAGCCAACTTATAGAACAGATTATATTTGTTTGATCTTTGTGTCTTTGAGATACGAGGGTAGTTTGACAAATAGTGAGATTGAAAAAGAAAAACGAATTTTTTAAATACAAAATAATTTTTATTTTTCAATATATTCTCCTAAAAGAGCAATACATTTATTCCAACGGTACTCCAATACCCTTATGCCATCTCAAAAATGCGATTCCGGAAGGCTTGCAAAATACTCATTTACGAAGATGATAAGCTCGTCGTTAGACGAAAGTTTCTTGCCACCTAATGCTGTTTTCAATTTTGGAAAAAGGGGCTAGATCCGGCCAATAAGGCGCATGCGGTACTAATTGGAAATGAAACTCGTGGATTTTGGACATCGCAACTGTGCTGGTATGCGAGGGAGCGTTGTGTTGGTGAAACAGAATCTTTTTCTTTGCCATTCCTGGCCGTTTAGCACGAATCTCAACATTTAATTTTTGTAGAAGTTCTGCATAATATTGTCCATTTATTTGGCACCTTTCTGAAGGTAATCAATGAGCAAAATTCCCTTTGAATCCCAAAAAATTAATGCCATCACCTTGTTTGCCGATAAAGTGGTTTTCGCTTTCTTTGGAGGTGCAGAACCACGTTCTAACCATTGTTTCGACTGTTGTTTAGTTTCGGGTGCACTGTAGTGTATCCAAGTTTCATCGCAAGTAACAAATCGCCTACAAAAATCAACCGGATTCCGCTTATAAAGGTCCAAACGCTCATAGGAAATGCGCAAACGAGTGAACTTTTGATCAGTCGTAAGCAATCGCGGCACCCATCTTGCCGAAAGCTTGGAGAGCCCCAATTCTTTCGTTAAAACGTGGTGTACGCGTTCTGTTGAAATGTTTACCATGTCTGCTATCTCTCTCACTTTGAGTCGTCGATCTTGCGTAATAATATGGATTTTTATAAGTAAGTATATATACATATATATGTGTGCAGTTGACATATGCTATACGCCAATGTCTACAATTGTTTTAAGGAAATCTTCCACATTGTAGAACTCTTGCTCTATTAGCCAAAACTTAAAAATAATTTTAAACTGGGCCGAAGCGATATGTGATTGTATATTTTCACACAATGGTGAACAACATTTTTTTGTATTTTTATAAAATTCGTTTGTGGGGGTACAAGATGCATATTGCGATGGTTTCGCGTAGCATGTGCGTGATTCGTTTCGTATTTTTTAAAAAATTCGTAATAGTTTATTTTCACATGTAGCGCGCACTGAAGTATATAAATTGAGGGCATTGTTAGTACTTTGGCAGATCGAAACACACCCATACAACTCTCTGTTGGTTTCGTGCCATAAATTGCTCTAATACATGACTTTTGGAGGATAAATATCCTCCGCCAGTCTATGGAATTGAATAGAACATCACACCATACTGAAGCCTTGAATGTACATAGACGAAGTAAGAAAGCAGTTCCGCTTCCACACCAACGTTACGAGAAATAACACGCAAGCAGTAGCAGAACCTAGACAGCCCTCCAGATAGTTCATTGATGTAAGGTTTCCAGGACAGCTCAGAGTCAACTTATGGCCAAGAAATGGCGCATCATACTTAGAGGCAAGCACTTCATCACCCATCACCACATCTGTCGGTAAACTGTTACCAAAGGTCAGCAGATGGGTTTTGGATAGATTTTATTGCAGGTTATTTGCCGCAAACCACTTCCCTAACACACGTATATTTTGTGTTATGGCCATACTCGAGTCTTCATTCCCAAAGTCTATGGCTGTGGATGTGTTATCCGCGAAGAGAACCGTTAAGGATTCTGTAGCGTCCGACAGATCGTTTATCTACAGTAAAAATAGTAAAGGTCCCAAAATAAAACCCTGCGGAACACCCAGGGTAACTGGTTCCGGACGTGACCTCGCCATGCAACCCTTTGCATCAACCGCTTGCGCACACTGCATTCTGCCACATAGATATGAACGGATCTAATCCGATGCCACGCCCCTGAATCCCATCAGCTCCAACTTCTCCAACAAGACTTCGTGATGTACACTATCGAAGGCCTTCGAAAGATCCATAAACACGCACGCCATCGGGAATAAATGTTAAATATATTATTTATAATTCTTTCTTAAGATACACTGTCCCAGTATGCAATAATCTGTTATATCATATTGCGAAACTTTTGTAGCGTCCTTCGTATATAGAGATCTTGCCGTTATTAAATTCTGCTTGAGCCCCGGATTACGGTATTAATTCAGATGTTTGTTTATTCTATTTATTATATTTCGTAAATAGTGAAATCCAGCAATTACATTGAAAACAAAGGTGGAAAAAAAGTGAAGTCTAAAGAGAAAGAAAGATATGTTTTAGATGGTAGATTTATAAAGGATACAGGAAAGCCATTATAAAAATCAAAAAAACAAATGAAAACATCGAAACTTAATTGGCAAATCTATAAACTCAACAGCATAATCGGTTGTAAAAATTTATTTACTGTTTCGTTTTCTAAATAAACCAATTCGAAAAATAACAAAAAGACAAAAGGCTGTTCGAGGAAAGTAATATTATTTTACGTACTAGAGAAATCGGAAAATCATGTTTTCGATAAGCATCTTTATGTCATATATGATCGACATACTTATATACATATGTACATATTTAGAGAGAGACATTTAAATCATAAATAGATAGAATCGTAAATCGTTTGTTTCTAATGTGAACCTTAATATATTTCTATTAAGTATTTATCGTGTATATTATGTTATCTGTTATTCAAAATAACCGTTGCAATTAGGTTAATATTTCTAATATAACCAACTATAGTTTCATTCCTATTGGACATTAAAGACTATTATTATTCCATCTTTATATTTAGATTTATAGAAAGAAAAGTCAAAATTCATCCCATTGTTGTCTAATATGTGCTAATATGTGTGCTACAATAAAAAATTCAAATAACTTTTTTTTTAATCAATGTTTATTTGTTATGTTAATGTTAATGTTATTTTTTTTATTGTATAGAAAATTCAATTTAATTTTATATAACTAATTGCTTTTGAAGATGATAGACCGTAAGTGACCTCCATGCTTATCCACGCATATGCATATGACATCTGATCAGAAAATTATTCATTGCTGCCTGGTTGAAGTCGGCATCGCCACAATTATTGTTTCAATGGGCTGCTTCAATTCAGTCAATTTCCTTGGTTTCGTTTTGCACACCTCTTGCTTGACATAACCCCATAAAAAAAAGTCTGGTGCAGTCAGGTCAGGTGACCTTGGGGGCCAGCGGAAAGTGGAGTTTCTGAATATTAATTTGTTTGGAAATTTTCGTTGGAGCTTCTCCATAACCGGTCTGGCTATGTGTGTAGTTGCTCCATCTTGCTGGAACCAAATGCCGTTGAAACGGATACGTATTCGGCGCAGTTCTGGGTAAAAAAAAACTCCTTCAACATCTTTAATTAACGGTCCTCATTGACTGTCACTATTATACTGTTTTCTTCAAAGAAATATGGCCCCACAATGCTTGATGAAACTGCTCACCACACAGTGATTCGTTCTGGATGAAGTTCCGTCTCATGGAACATTTATCAATTAGATTCACTCCATATAGGGCAATTTTGATTGTTTACATTGCCGTTTAGACCAAAATGGGCCTCATCAGATATAAACAAGCAATTTATCAAGCTGTTATCTTCTTCGGGCATTTCAACAATTTTTTGGCAAAATTCGAGGCGAATAGGCAAATCCAGAGGGTTTAATTTGCTCGTAATTTGGACTTTGTACGGAAACAAGTTTAAGTAATCATGAATTATCCGTTGTAATGACTGTCTGCTAATTCCAATTTGCGCCGATAAGTTTCGAGTCGAAACGCTTAGATTTGCCTGAATTGACAATGCTAGAGCCGCGATTGTGTCTTGAACCCGAACATAGTGACCTCGATGGTACGGTCTTCGTGTGATGCTTCCAGATTCGATAAATATTTTTACCAATCTCATAATGGTCTACTCGAGGAAGTGCCGCCAAACTCCCGCCGAATTCCCTTTGGGCGGAAATGAAGGACTGCAAAGCATGGTACCGCTGTACTATCCATAACCTCTTTTCGGTATCCCAAGCATTTATTTTAATAAATCGAAATATTAACCTGACAAATAAAAAAAAGTAAGCCTATTACTCACACAGAAAAAAAGTTATTACATTTTGTTTATGTAGCACGATTCGTGTGCCACTCTGTATTTATATACATTAATGACTATAAATTATATAATTTTGTAACATATCTAGAAGTTTACATTCATCTACCATAAACATGTTTCAATTTACCTGACTTCGGTTTCTAAATGATTTCGTTCACTATTTCATGTTTTGCGTCCTCATTTTTATTTTAGTAATATCGCCTGCAATCTTTTTTAAGAAATATGTATTAAAATATTATTAATTTTACTCTAAAAAGAATTAACGAAATATTTAGACAAAAGTGATAAATGTAGTAATGGTAATTTTTCGAAATTTTATTTTCGTCACTAATTTCATATGACTCTGGTAATAATCCACCGAATTTCATAACAATATTGTATAATATTGTATTACCTAGGTTAAAACAGGAAAATTATTAACATAAATATTAAAGCAAAATAGTGAGTAAAACTATAATAACACAAAGATGAATGGGTGTAATTTTAAAATTACAGAAGATCATTGAATAGGGAAACAACGATCCTACAAAATGTTAAATGTATTACATCACCATCTAAATTCAATTTAATGACTTAAGGTTTCATATATATTAATCCAATTTAAAAAACTGATTCAAAATGTTAATGAGACTGAGAATTCATAGTAAAGTGTAGCTGAACCTATCTGAAGTTTAAACATGCATTTTCCAGATCTGTTAGATAACCACATGTTTATTAATTACTAAAAAAATATTAATTAAAAACTTCTTCTCGGCTGCCGGGCTGGAACAGTATTTTCGAGAGTACATTCGTAAGACACATCCTAAATATGCTTATTTTGACTCCGCCCCACCTCCGTATCTCACTGTACATAGTAGTTTAATACCTTTTGTGAAATTTTTATCCAATTTTTCAATCATCAATAGATTCATCGGAATTTCTAAAAGCACTATTACATCAACTTCAATTTGACCTATTACGATCCTGCTGTCGAGTTTCTAACGGCAGCGGCTTTTTGTTTCGTAATTAATTAATTCAAATTGACTAAGTCATTTTTATCTTTCCAATCCGATAGCACTAGGACTACCTCGTTAATAATACTGTAAGTCCGGTTTCTTACTGGGTTAAGATAATGACAATACCCTCCTTCATTGCTATTTCCTTAGTTATGTGTTAATTAGAGAATTTCATGTCGATGTTACTTGCTTACGAACTTGGGCTACCCATACGTCGAATTTCACAAGTTAATTGTCTTTTGAAAAATGTTTAGTAAGGCAAAATATTGTTATAAAACGATTAATGTCACCAACGTAGTATGGCATAATTTTATTTGAGAGTAAAAACATAGTTTTGCACTAAAAATTTCAAAAAATTCGAAATATTTTTTGTTGCACATTTTCAACATTGATGGTCTCATGTGCGGCTAACAATACTATATATTTATCTGTATTAGTATTCTCGACTCAGAATAAATCATAGAATTGTCCTATCTGAAGATTTTTTATGAATTTCCGACCACCGTATATGTATATATATATATATATATGTAAAGAAACCTCTTCATTGATATACGATCGCTTGTCTTAACTTCGTCTTTGCCGCGTTGTCGACAAGGGCTACTAGATGTCGCGATTGACGGTTGTGACATTTAACGAAATAGGAGAATGTGTTCTAATTTTTGTTAACAATAAATAACCTTTCTGCAATGATATCAAGAGAAAAGACCTAAAGTAAAGGCTTTAAATGTTGTTTCTATTTTTTTTACAGGTGAGTGAATATTTTGTTAACAGATACCTAATGTAATTGGTTAAACGTAAAATGCAAATACGTATTGTGAATAAAACTATTTTTTTACAGAGAAACGCGATTACGTCTTTATTTCATTATTCCCAATTATTCATCGAAATATTAGGTGAGCAACTAAGTTCTCGCTGTTTTTCAAGAGATGGCTCCAGTAGTAAGTGCTGGTCGATTGTGACATAACCAAAACGTCATGAACCAAGCTTAGACAAATGGTAAACAAACCGCTTTGAAACATTAGTGATTTTGTTTTTGCGTCATATACCTTTGCTTGTGTGAAAATGTCTGATTTTGTGCCAAATAATCGTCATTTGCGGAAAGTATTGCTTTTTTTCTTTCATTCGAAGAAAACGGCGGCTGAAGCGCATCGAGAACTCCAAAAAGTTTACGGAGATGCTGTTCTAAGTGAAACAACGTGCCGTGATTGATTCCGTCACTTCACAGACGGTGATTTCGATGTTGATGACCATTCGCGTGAAGTAAGACCAAAAACCTTCGAAGACGCCAAATTGGAGGCTTTGCTCGATGAGGATCCGTGCCAAACGCAAAAAGAGCCTGCTTCAGCATCAGGAGTTACCCGGCAAGCCATTTTCCAGCGATTGCATGTGTTGGGAATGATTCAAAAACAAGGAACTTGGGTTCCTTATGATTTGAAGCCAAGAGACGTTGAGTGTCGTTTTTCGCCTGTGAACTACTGCTCCAGCGGCAAAAAAGGAAGGGTTCCGAATATTCACGCTGCGAAGGTTTTGCTGTGCATTTGGTGGGACCAGGGCGGTGTTATTTATTACGAGCTGTTGAAACCGAACGAAACCATCACTGGGGAACGGTAACGAACTCAATTGATGCCATTGAGCCGAGCACTGCGCGAAAAGCGGTCACAATACAAGCAGAGGCACGAAAAAGTGATTCTACAGTATGACAACGCTCGGCCTCACGTTGCCAAACCCGTTAAAACCTACTTAGAAATGTTCATATGGGAGGTCCTACCCCACTTGCCATATTCCCCAGATATTGCGCCGTCCGATTAATACTTGTTCCGTTCGATGGCACATGGTCTGGCTAATCAGCAGTTCCGCTCATATGAAGACATCTCAAAATGGCTTGATTCGTGGATAGCCTCAAAAGACGAACACTTCTACCGTGACGGTATTCGAGCTCTGCCAGAAAGATGGGAAAAAGTTGTCGCTAGCGATGGGCAATATTTGGAATGATTCATTTGTAAACATTTTTTCACAATAAGTTGCATTTTCTTCAAAAAAACAGCGAGAACTTAGTTGCGCACCTAATATAATAAAACAACACGTGAATAAGAAAAATTAAAATGAATTTTAAAACAAATGTATAGTTACCTGGATGCATCGATTTTTATCTTTTATAGCTTAAAATCTATTAGTATCAAATTTGTAAGCAATTGTTTATCGGCCACTAAATGTAGTGCAACCTTCATTGATTATGCCATAATACGTATGTTACATTACGACCTAATATTTTTTTTTAATTCAATTGCGACTCTTTTATCTAGTTGCTTTCTGTTACCT